>NDGN011481043.1:0-13153 GCA_002564285.1 Tympanoctomys barrerae
CTCCGCCTCCGCCTCCCTGTAAAAGACAGGTGTGAGTTTCTCATAGAGTAGTCAACCTGTGTGTCTTAGTGCATCTGCTTGGGAGACAGAATGAGGGCATGGAAATAAGAGAGAAAGGTGAAGATAGAGCAGAAAGAAACAATGAAAACAAAGTTCCTCTTCTTTTTATTGTCTCCTAGGATGTTTCTAGGATTATGAAAACCCTTTTAAATACTTGTTATAATTTGCCCATGTATGAGCTAATGCAAAATAATGGGACCTTTCTTTTTAACTGTGTATTAGCCATAATCACTTGATTTTGAACAGAGACCAAAATATCATTTGACAAAAGCACTTGGTGATCTGCAATTAAATAAAAATGGAAGGAAATATGTAGTTTATTTATGACTTGTCTGTGAGTTCATTTTTTTACCTTTGAACCTGGTAGTAGGTTTGGAATTTCATGTCAGTACATCTTACTTACCTATGGCAACTAGATAGGCTCAATGGTATTGCCACCCAGACTGAAGTTCTTAGTTCAGCAGCTGTGGTAATGCACTGAATCAGGTTTATGCCAAGCTATCACTTGTACTACAGGGAGATTGACCAAAAGAGATCATTGCCATCTTATTCATTATGTATAGCTCATTAGTTCCCTTGTCAACCTTCCTGTGCTTTTTAATCAATTGAAAGAAGAAAGCTCAGAGTTTTAGTAGTAGACATGTGGAGCTGTAGCTCATCACTGATGTGTAATCTTACATTCAAAGGTGTAGCTGACCTTGACTACACGCCCTTCCCAAGTTGCCTCTTATAAATCCTATGATCAATAAATGTGAGCGTATTCAGCCTCCTTCACAACTCACCTTCACATCTGTCTTTCCCAAACATCAGCAAAGGTTGTCTAAATAATCCTTTGCTCTAAACCTGGCTTCATAAGTATCATCAAGAAGGGTTTAGTATTTTTGTTTGTTACTGAGACATGACTGTAAAATAATGAATTCAAGAGTCATATCTTAACAGATCTGACTCTTCTTAAATATCTGCCTGGATGCTACATCCTTTAGTGGAGTCACCTTCAATGGCAAAATATTTATGCCAAGAGTGTTGCCTGTCCACATCACTTGTCCTTATAAATGGCATGTAAAATTTATTTTCTAAGATTACAAAAAAAAAAAAAAACCTTTGTATCAGCATTAACAGTAATGACTTTTAACCCACATTGCTACATCTTCTCCCTTTCTTTCCTCCTTCTTCCTTCGTTCCCTCCTTCCCTCCCTCCCTCCTTCCTTCCATCTTTCCTTCCTTTCTTCCTTTTATTTATCTTTCTGTCTCTATGTGAATTTATCTAGAAAAGTGAAAAGCTGGAATTGGGTCCATGCTGGGTTGGAGGCTGGATGGGATTTTATTATTAACTTGCATTAGAATGTGACCCAACTCAGTTTACCTTGGTCTTTATACCCCTTCTTTTATGCCTTTGGTTTGAGGCATCCAAGGTACATGTAGGGCCTCTTACATTTGAGGGACACTGTGGAATGAACTTCATTGTTTTCAGAGTTCACTTCCTTTAGAATTTATGTGAAAAAGGAAAATATCTTCTTACTTTGATTTTGAGGATACATGAAAAAAACATCAAATATTTGAGAGGAAAAACTTTTTAATAAAACCATAGTTTTATGAAAATGAATAAATTCTGCTTTCATTTTGGAAGAAGGATTTGATATATCAAAGTACATTATTATATCAGAAATTGCAGTTTGCATATTTAAAGAATGAAAGTGAGATGGCATCCATCCCAGCACTGAATCTTAAGTTGAGGCCATCACGTATTCCACAGGGCTAGTGCTGATACCGAGTAATATTTTGTTTCACACTCATTGCTACCTTGCTGCTTCCTTCAGATTCTGATAGTTCTTCTCACTGTTCGCTCTACTTACACTGTGTTGAAAAGTGTACCGTGCAGTGTCAGGAGTGTCTGAGTCAGGTCTGTTGTGTGAGTGAGCTTTCTAAAAGTTGAAGCCAATGTATTGAAGCTAATGAATTAAACCATAGCTACATGAAAGACATTGAGTAATAATAAGACATATGCAATAGAATTTTATTCATTAGCAAAAAGCTTATTGGGTACTTTTAATACATAGTAGACTTCTTATAGTGAGAAAAAGTATTTAATTTAAAATGGTTTCTCTTGAGATTTTAATAAGCCGGAAACATACAGGATTCCATCTTAAACATGGACAAATATAGATACAAATTTCTCTGCTATTTTAAAAGGGATAGATAGGTTTCAAATGAATCTGCACATAAATGTGCTAACATGCATAATTTCAAATAAGGACAGTTATAGTTTTCATTCTTTGAACTAAGTTCAGAGTTCTCTTACTTTCATAGTAGTGGAGAAATAAAATATTCTTTAATGCCTACTTTCATTTAATTTACACCCAAATTTTGAGGACTGTTATCATGCAAGGAAACATAGACTGAACTCTTAAAACAGCTTTGATATGATTAAGAGAATGTGGGCTAATTTTATGGCATAGTCTAAGTACTGAATTCCTGTAATGCCTTTGAAATCAAACTAAACTTTCAGTTTCTTAGACTCTTAAAGAATTGACTGATAAAAGAGAAATATATATTTAATATCACTTTAAAATACAGATTATGTTTTCTTTTATTATATATTCAATTATTTATTGCAGTGTAGCTTTTTTTTCTTTTCTTTCTTTCTTTTTTTTTTTTTGAGACCTCGATATATAGTTCAGATTAGCTTTGAACTCACTAGGTAACCCAAGCTGGCCTCAAACTTGTAATGATCCTCCTAGTACTGGTTTTACAGGCATGTGGTATCACACCCAGCTAACAGCCTACTTTCTATAAATAAACAAAAATATCAAACCATATAAAGATGGTACAAAGGGCCTCAAAAATCCAATAAAAATAGTTTCAAAAAATTAATAATCAAAAGTGCTATGTTTTTCTAACTCCTTCAGGTCTCAAAGATAATTATCTTTGTAGCAGGAGCTAAATACTGAATACTATTTTAGATTATACATCTATTAAAAAGCACTTGAGCTGCTTATTGCCAGAGCCTACCAAGTGCTAAGATTATAGGCTACAGTGCCTGACTGATATCTTTTACAGATAAGTAGTCAAACAGTTAAGAAATCACTGATATAGATTTATAACATAATAAGTCACAACAGCAGTTATATTGTCTGAAGTATAAAAACTGATGTTCCGTTTGCAAACACTGAAGGCATCCTTGAAAGAAATCATATGTATATGATATCTATTCCGTGTTGTGCATTATGTGTTATACATTCTATATTGTGTGTCATGGTTTCTACATCTAGCAGACAAGTTTAATTGATGCATAATATCTAATTGATATATATATATAAAACTGCATGGATTTTATTATAGTATATAACATAGTTTTTATAATTTCTTCAAAGAGCAATAACAAGAAATATAAAAATTGCATTGAAATATCAAAGGAATCAAGGCTTCCTATATATAATTTCTAAATATTCAAGTATAGCAAATGTCTAATATATGAACAGGTTATTTTATTTTTAAAATATGAAAGGATTATCTAACAGTAAAATTATTAAAAGTAATATTTTTAGTACAGGAGTAGATTTCCAAATGTTAATGAGTTTATGTTTTTGAAAAGCAAATCACTACCTGTACTCTTGAGAGGGAGATAAGCTCATGTTTATGGTTTAAAAATATCATTCTGTAACACAATTTTGGAAAGACTTTACTTGGGTTCAGGTAATGCAATATTTGGCAATAGAACAAGGCTCAATTTTTCTTCATGGCCCTGTTACCAGGAGGCACACAAAACATGAAAGGATGTATTTCTTTTCTTTTTCTCCCCTCCCCCTTTTTAATGTTCTAAGTACTAGGCCAAATATGCAAGGAAAAAGATGTTACATGTTTGGTATTTCTGTTTATGTAGTTTCACATAGGTATGTAGATTTTTCGAGTTGGATTAGTTAAACTTTATTTTAACATAGCTTATGGGAACTCCACCAATGTAAAGAAAAAAAAAATCATGCAATTAGGATTGTAAAAGCCTATTTTATTTTTATTTTTAAAAGAAAATCTAGATTATCTTTTATTTTTTAGAAAGAAGCTGGATTATCTAAAATGAGCTAATTATTTCAGTGAATTCATGGTATCATTTCTGTCCTGATTTAGAACCCTGCTTTTCTGTACAATACAAAGTGTTTTTCTTTTATAGATTCTATCACATTTCCACCTCATAAAAATCTAGAGATTATAAAACTTTCTATTTACAATTTTTAAATAGATTGTAATTTTTAAAATATTATAAAATATAATATAGATCAGCTAGTGACGGACTTGGAATTCCTCTGAGCTAAAATTTCTTCAAACTAAAAGAAAACAAGTTCCCTTTCAGTGAAAGAAAAATGGTCCTTGTATTTTTTAGTCCCCATGGAAAAACTCACTAATCCTCTGAATCTCTTTAACAGTTCTGTAACATCTTGCCTCTACATATCATACTGACTTTTTCGTCAATTCCAACTTAAGGTGATGAGTAACCATGGCTCCATCCTATTTTCCACATGACATCTGTGGCAGCAGAGGTATTAACAGGCCCTCTCTCCTGGAGAGCTGTCTTGTTTCATAGGTAGAGCTTCAATTTCTGAAAGAAAGTCACTGACACAGGAATCCAGTCAGGACTTTGCATTAGGATGAAAGCCTCCCAGACTGGGTTGTTTACAAGGCAACTTTTCTTTTCTCTGAGATTTTGTGCCCTTCCCCCATGGAGCTGTGCTTCTCCAGGCTGGCAGGGAGCTCCACTCTGGACCAGAGGGTGACAGACTCCCTTTGATGGCGAGCATCCACAGGCACAGGCAGGAGACTCCTGCTATTCATGGAGCTGCGCAGCTGTGGCAGCGGGATCCTGTCCTGGTGTCAAAATGAGGAGAGGGTTTCAGATCAGGCTGAAGGGAAGAGAGTTCCAGTGGCAGTGGACTACTTCAGCTGTTTAGTGTGTCTTCTCCTTGATGCCTGGATAATATTTCAGATCCACTGTTCATTTTATTGACATCTTATAAAATGACTTTTTATAGACTCACATGAAAAAATAATGGCCATGTCTCCATAGACAAAAGGTATATTTGCATATATGTGTATCTTGATGGGTCTTTGGCACTAGTGATTTTACAACTAAATATTTGGAATCTCTTAATTACATGCTTAGTTCAGCATTAAATAATTTCTAGAGTCATTGTCAGTGGATTTTTTATGAATTTTTTTATTAGTACGGAATTCTTTTAATAGTACATTCATCCTTGGGAGTTGGTACCTACACTTCTCATATCTTGATCCTTTTAAATCAGCTGCAGTGGTATATATTGTATGTTCTACTTTATGACATCATGTAGGGTAGCACTTCATTGATTGAGTATACTTTTTTTCAGCTTTTTTGAGATCATAAAGTTTGCATATATAGTGAATAATCTGTTCAAATCTCGAAACAGCCATGTCCTCTGGACCCTTTTATAATTATGTGAGAAACAATCTGTATCAGGTGGCCATTTCTAGCTAGAACAGCTTTAAAAGTACATGAGGAGTTAACCCAACTATGTAAATGAATGTGCTAACCAGTGTGTAATTTATCTCAGAAGAATCATATTTATTGTGTCCGCTATTTGATTAGATGGCTTCAATGTTCAATTAATCAGTTGCCTTTCAATATCATTCCTGAGAGTTGCTTAATTAATCTGTTGCACCACAGTCCATTTTTTCTATAAGCAATCCCTTGCCCCATGTGAAATGACCAAACCCAGGAACTGTGCCACATAAAGACTTTGTGTCAGTGTCAGGTGAAGGCTGATAAGTAACTGGCTTCCCCCCCCCTTTATCAGGTTAATCAAACCAGTCAGCCTTATAGGATTTACATTTGTCAGAAATTTTAATAGGTTGGAACTTTTGAGAAGTGGAGAAACAGAGAAGTGGTGGTACTAAACGCATACCTCCGTGCAGTATGCTACCTTTGCTGAACAAATTGTCTTCTCCTCATTTTCCAAAAGAGTAATTTAAAACATTCTACTAATTAAACCCATAGAAGTTTATTATTCTGCACTACCACATCTCATTAACATAGTAAGTATGATACCTATGCATTTGAAGCCAAAACCTGGTGTGTACAGACTTCTGGGCACAGCTTATTCCTCCTCTAATGCTACTAGTACTTCCAAAATTAGTTCCTTGACTGTTTACCCCTCGGAAGTTGCTTTCTGTACAACAGAGTAGACATGCTAAAAAGTGGTTCCAGTAGCTCAGTTAACTCATAGGCCCGTGGGATCTTTCTTTCCTTATTTCTTTCTTAAGCTTGTATTCTCTCTTTTTTATTTCTTTTCGTTTTTTGCTACCACTCAGCGTCACTCTCTTTTGCTTCAGAGAAGCAGAAGCATTTCGGTAGAAGTTGAGGGCTAGGTCTCAGAGCATCTCCTTCACATCCTAGATGTTTTATCCCAACTTTGTTGCCCAGCAGCACTTCACATAGAACACTTAGCATTCCAAAGGGGATTTATAATACTATGAATAATTTCTCAAATGCAGTCAAATAGCCATAATATCATAGGGTAGTTTTTCTTTAATTGTGTGGGCTCCAAGTCCTTTTGAGAAAACTAGTAATAAAGGTAGTGATGATGATGGCACTCCTACAATAGTACAGTACAGCTGAGTGCTTTTATTGTGCCACTTGCAGGTTGAAATTCTATATGTTTATATTGCATTTAATCTTACCTTCAGATCATTCCTATGTCCCATTACTTTGCCCACTTTGCCCACAGGTTAGAAGACGAAGACAATGGAAGATTAAATAACTTCCTCCAACAATTTACTCCTGTTTTTTTAAAAAAAGAGATAGGATTGTATCTGTACATTTTTATATATATTGTATGTGGGATTTGACTCAGGACCTGTGCTGGAATACACCCCAAGCCCTTTTCTGTTTTCAATTTTGAGACAAGGCCTCGATAAATTTCTCACTCTTAGTTGAACTTGCATTCCTCCTGCTTCAGCCTCGTAGAGTGTGACGTTAAAGATATGAGCCACAGCTAACTGTAATTTTTGAAAATATAATTCAGAAAACTCTGTTTTTTCACAAGTATTTTTGCTCTTGTTATCACATGTTTTATCAACCAGTATTTTTGTCATTATTTTAAGTTATTTATAACACAAAATACTGCACAAAATTACATGATATTATCGATTAGCTAGGTATCAGTGGTAGTTAACAATAACCAAAAAACTTTTAGAAGATAGATTATTGTTGTGGAGTGCTAGGAGAGACGGGTTTAGTCAGCCTGAGGCCTAGATGGGTCCAAGTAGTGACTATCACTAAGTGTTGTCTATCTCTATCTCCTACCATCTCTATCTCCTTGTTTATGTGATGACTCATTTTTAGTTTGAGATGGAATATCTCAAACATGTGGAAAGCGGACACTGGATCATTCTGTCTGTATTCCTGCCCTGCCTCCTTTATCTGCCCACTATGAATTCTCAGTGATGACAACTAGAAACAAACTCTGAAATAGATCCATCCTCATTGCCTACTGCTAGACAGTGCCTGGCACAGCAGACAGACTCACTAGCATTTGGTGAATGAACAGTTTACCATATAAATACAAAATTACTTACTGAGAGGGGGTTTTGACCAAGACCTGTCTTTTAAAATATTTAAACTAGGGCTGGAGAGATAGCTCAGTGATCTAAGCCCCTACCTGGCAAGCACAGGACCCACGTTCAATCCCTGGTACCACATGCCATTCGGACCCCAGAACCATAGGTGTACCCTGCTGGCGCTGAAACTGGGCTTGGTAAGGCATACCTGTAATCCCAGTGCTGGGGAAGCTGAAACAGGAGGATTATTACTAGTCCCCGCATAGTGAGACCCTGTAACAAATAAATAAATAAAATTTTTAATTAAAAAAATTAAACTAGAATGTTATTTACAATCTTGTTTATATTAGAGTGAGGTCTCACCAAGGTCTGATTTTTATAAGTAGTAATGTTTCAGATGTAATAAGTTCCAAATATAAGAAGCAATGTAGAAGTGGCATAAGTGAGTAACCAACAGGAACATACAAATGGAATAGCTGGAAGTGTTACCAAATGCCAATAAAACATAAATTGATATTGATAAGCAACCCACTAAATTGATCCCTTAAATATGATTTCAATGTTATATTAAGTATAAAACTTCCTTTCCTAATGTTTTCATATTTTTTCAATGAAAGCATACTTATAATCTGTGTAATAATTCACCCAACCTTCAGTAAATTGTGTGAAAGAACTATACAGGTGGTGCTGGCCAATCTTGTAGCACTCTCAGTGATAACAGTATAGGTGTTCCACCACTGACACACTGTCCTAGAACCCCTGTTTATATTTGTCCTGTGGACATAGTCAAACATGCTCAAGTACAGAAAAAATACTGTATTTCATTTTACTATGAATATACTAGAGTCCATAGATACATTTATAACTATATTATATTAAAACTATTTCTAATACTATATTAAAGTTTCGGCTTTTTTTTTCTTTTGGTGATACTGGCTACTGAACAGGAACCTTGTGGTGCAAGGCAGGAGCTTATACCTCTGAGCTGTACCCTGCCTTGGCCTATCTGATCTTTAGCAAAGTATCAATTCAGACAAGATTTTTTTCTTTATTAAAGGTTTGCAAGTCTGTGCACATCTTGTACAAAATCAGCTATTTTAAATGACCTGAATTTAAAAAGTAACATTTTTTAAATACAATATATGAAGTAGAAGTTTTTCTTCATGACTTAAGAATGAGAACTATGAATATTATTAATTACACACTGATGCTCTTGGGGGCTATATCAGACATTTTAGGATTATTTTCCCTTTTTCTAAATATTATTACTCCTGTGACTGACTCCCCACTCTGGCAAATTCATTTGTTTTTTGACTTATTACTGTAAATCATATTAATGAATTCAGTTTTCCTTAAATGTATGTTAAAAATGTTTAAAAAATACAGAAATCAAGAAATCAGCAGTGTTATGAGGTGCTGTCTGTTTGTTGAAGGAAGTCACACATGAACAGCAAAGGGGTGTCACTTGTGATGAAAACTTTTATGTTCAAATATGCAGAAAACTAAGAGCTGTTTCTGGTGTTGGCACATGCTGTCCAGTTTCCCCGTGTCTCCTCGTGCATTCAGTTTGGGTGGCATCACTATCGTTGAACTTGCATCTTTGTGCTCTCACTGTTTACTTGGAAAACCTTTAGGGAGAATACTTTGTAGTATTCATCTTTGTATCTCCAAAACCTCACACAGTATGTGGAAAATTGTGAGTAATAAATATACGAGTTAAATAAATAAAAGGGTATTGATAATTTAAAGAATAAGCTCCTAAAAACATTTATGAACAATAAAAAACTGGTGTCCAAAAGATACTTTTACAATCTTCCTTACTAGGGGAAAAAACTTTCTATTTGAACGAAAGTACACCCTAACACCGTAGATAGAGGACTTCTTAGCTCAGATAAGTTTCAAAGATATGATGTGTTGCCAGTTGTTATATGTTATAAGAAGTTACTTCACCCCAATACTAGATATATACAAAGTAGTAATGAGTTTTAGGTGACTTTCAAGTACTTTGTATACAGTGATCCTTTATATGCACAGCCGTGTACTTCACCATTACTGAGGTACTGGGCATACCTTGACTAATGTAGGGAAGCCAGTTGTGTATCTTTTTGTGTGCCACAGAAGGACCCTACACCAGTGTGGAGAGAAGTATTAAATTTCATTAAGAACATCAGAAATAAGGATGCTTTATATGATAATTTTGTTTTGATTTGATTTTATTTTTGTCTTTCATTGATTTTACTCTTGGCTATAATTTACTCAGATCTCTGCATACATGCTTACTTGAAAATTCAAGTTCCTAATGTTAATTCAATGGGCTTTTTCTTTAAACATGTGGTAAAAAGGATGATAAACCTGCTTTACTTCCTGCATTCCACAGCTATATGAAGGTTAACGCTGACTTCTCCACTATTCAAACAAAAATCCTTTAAAAATTCTTTCATTTTGAGCTCTCCTTGATCTCTAAATCCAGTTCTAGAAACTGTATCATTTCTTCTACACTATCAATACTCCAGGTTTTCAACCATCCCTTTATTTGGGGGCCATATCATCTTACATAGTATTCTTCTTTAGTGGTGCCCTGTCTTGCAGATTTAGTGTTGATTTCAACTCCTCTGGTCCAAATAATCCTTTATACTTATGTCTTAGAGAGTTTTTTCCTAAGTGTAAATCCTTTTATAAACATCCAACACCTCTAGAGTAAAAGCCAAATACCTTACTCAAATGTTCACACACATTCTTTTTTTTAAGCTTTATTTATTTATTTTATTTTATTTTATTTTGCAGTACTGGGGAATGAACTCAGGACCCTGCACTTGCCAGGCAGGTGCTTATTCTACTGAGCTATCTCCCCAGCTCACACACATTCTTAACACTGACCAAGTATCAGTATTGTTCTGGATACAGAAGATTTGTAGGATTATATCTGCTTAACCTCCTAGCTTCCCTACCATTGTATCTTTGTCTAGAGCCATTATCCCCCTGCCTGTCTTAGATCGACAGTAACTGGATGGTGCTACCATGACAAGTCCCTGTTATATGTAAAGGCTATATATAAAATTGTTTTCTACTTTCCCTTTCAGTTAGATCATAAGCCCCCGTGGTAGTAAGGGACTTAATGCATCACACACAGTTCTGATTCAATCCATAATCAGAAACACAGAAGCAAAGTGTTTCCTGTAGTTTGTTTGAAGTTACAAAATGATGACTTTGCTGCGTGATCATGAAGCATTAGAAAGAAGAACAGAACCTTTTATGGAAGTTATTTCCCCTCTTAGTTCCTGCTTTCTAGTTTCTTCCCCATTTTAACTGACTAGTCCTTAGGGGGGCACAGAGAAGAGACTAATGTATGGGAGCTCTACCATGGACAAGAAACTCCAAAAAATAAAAAACCATGGAACTCTTTGGTGGCTGAAAGGAATAGAAGAAAACTTGGAAGTATTAATTTAAAGAAGACCTTAGATGAGAGAAGGAAGAATCTGAACAGTGTTAGGAGGAAGAGAGCAGCAAGGGAAGGTAGCTTAGCCAGTGTGTGGCAGATACTCTCTCTGGTATGACTAATTGAGAATTGATTGCACATGCAGAAAGGTTATGTTTTATTAAGGGAAACCTCTTTCCCCCTTGTCGATATGAAATCCGGTCTTCTGCAGATGTTATTTCCTTCCCATATAAGTCCTCATTAATTTATGATTCACTGCATTACTTTAAAAGTGCTGCACAGATTTCCTGTTTGGTTCGCATGTAGTGCAGCTGAGAGAGAAAGTCCTGCAGGGTAGAGGTGCAGGGGCCGCTGTCTTGAGAACACATGCCAGACTTGCTGGTGCCAAAACGTCCCACCAGTCATTTCTTAGATCACTGTGAGTGTTTCAAAGTGCCATTTTGCAGGCTTCACAAAAATGAACTTGGGCTCTGTAACAATTCTTTCACTATTCACTGAAATTCACTCTGTTTTTCAGAATCTAGAGTTTTAAAAAAAGGCCTCCAAGTAGGAATGTGTTAATTTTGAGTATTAGAGACTCTTACAGAGAGAGCAGCACAATTTCATCAGCTGCAGTCTGAGTTCACAGCCAATAAACAGAGAGAAGGAAATGAGTGCCACCATTTCTATCCTAATTCTTGCCTCTGACACTAAATGTTACGCTACTTGGGAAATAATGTGACCCAAAGATCAAGAAAAAGAAATCAAAAAGAGTTTTTGATTTCTAATTGCCCAAAATAACATGAATAGAGATAATGATTAAAGGATACATTTTGGTGTCAGTTTTCTTTGAATTCTACTTTGGAGATATGCAGGAAATAGGAGGACAAATTGATAATTTTAGCCTTTTTAAAAATGTAAGCATGTTGGATATGAATGCCTTAAGAGATATATAAATATCTGCAAGCCTAAGACATTTTTTGCAATTTCATATAAATTTGTGTGTGTGTTTTGAGTTTTATTAAAATGGAGTGTCATGCACAGGCTTAAACATCTTAAATATCCTCCGTTTTCACACAGAGAACATAAATAAAGCAAGTCACTTGTAGACAGATATGAATGGGTGTCTAGACTAAAGGTGCACTAGCTGTTTGGTTCTGATTAATGCCAAATAGGAGTGCAGGACCAGGGTGGCCAAATGTTGTATCTTTCCAAGAGGAACTACAAGAATGTATATTATTTTATCTAATCTCACATGAATATCTGCAATTAAACTATGAAGGTTAATAAAAATATACATACAAACCAGAAAATATACATATTCTTACCAGCTACCAATGTAAACCTATGGATTAGAGTCTTATTGGAGGAAACATATATATATATATATATATATATATATATATGATATAGCTTCTTTAGCAATTCAGGAATAATATATGCCTTACCTAATTAGATGCCAAATTAAATAAAATGAAATAAGCAGTTAATTGGTAGGATTTCACCCTAACTATATAAGCTGGTACCTGTGAACTAAGCAAATGCACTGAAGATAGCAAAGTGTAATACTAGGGTCATGCTTGGAATGCCTGTCATTCTGGTCTTCTAAATACATACTGCTTATCATGTCATATCCATTACTGCTATACTGTCTCTCAAGTAAATGTTTGTTTTAAAAAAAAGGGTAATAAAACAAGAGACAAGGAAAAAATGTCATAGGAATATACTGCTACAATGCTGTATATGGTTAGATTTCTAAATTTCTGTGTAAAAATATGCAATGGTTTATTCCTATTTTTTAATATTTTTTATTTTCTTCACATTCTGTAGGAATTTAAGGTTTAACATATCAATACTTAATGGAAAATACCTGTTCCATGTTATGACTAAGATGTTTGATATTCAGAAAGTTAGTGAGGTTCAGCTCAACTGCCTATGTTATAGAGTACTTGTATCATTAAGCTTCTCTTCTGGAGGATTAACAACTTAAGTTTGCAAACTAAAAATTAGAGGAAAAGAAGGGCTGCAAGGACGACCAACATTTTGGCCCTAGCCTTTCAAGGTCAGTGAGGACTCAGGACATAGGAGAACCTGTAC
>NDGN011481046.1:0-19263 GCA_002564285.1 Tympanoctomys barrerae
AATAAGTGCTTCCCCGGCAAGCACAAGGGCCTGAGTTCAATCCCCGGTTCTAAAAAAAAAAAAAAAGTATAAAAACAAAAACATTGGGCCAGCCAAATAGCTCAGCAGATTAGAGCACCTGATTAGACAGATGCAAGGGCCTTTGGAGTTTGATCCCCAGGCCTGCCTTGCCAGCTCCACCCCCGGGGCACACTGAGATGGCAGTTGAGACTGGGTGTGGTGGCACACACCTGTAATCCCAGCACTTGGGAAGCTGTAAACAGTAGGATCACTACAAGTCCAATCTACCCAGTGAGACCCTATAGACCCTGTCCTAAATTAAAAAAAAAAAAAAAAAAATTGAACTAATCACTACTATTTTGCTATTGGAAGATTTGGCATGAAAAATCAAGATTCTGGCCTTTAAAAAAAATCGGGACTCCCCACGCCACAGCAGCAGGGCCTGTAGAGCTGCTGCCCGTTTTTATGAAGTGTGAGCTTCCTGTTTGCCTTGGGCCATGGTGTCCCGCTGGCGTCCCTGTCCCCCATGGCCAACACGACCCCTGCATCATGTACAGGTCCTGGGTACACCTTAGCGCACCTGGCCCTTGGAAATAGCCCCAAGTCCTCCACTCCACTCCCCATCAGGCCCCATGCCAAGAGGAGGAGAGGGAGCCAGTGCGCACCAAGTCCCTGCAAGTAGCAGGTCCCCCCAGGCCAAAGCAGCATGGCAGCAGCCCCATCCCCCGCCAGTGTCCTTTGCCTTTTCTTCCGCTGCCGGCCTGCAGTTCTCCCAGCGCTGCACCTATCGTAGACGTGTGCAGGCCAGGCCTTACCTCAGGATAAATCCATAAATGCCCAGAGCAGGACACCTCCGCCCGCCATGTACACACGGCATGCACCTGCAGGACTCCCCAGATGCCCAGGGTGAGGTCCCATACCAGGCTGCTCTGGGATCCTGTGCTGCTCACAGAGCCGAGCCCCCGACCGCCGCAATAGTTGTGGTGGCCAGAATACTCAGCACTCCCCGAGCCCGCCTGCCCGGGCCTGCCCCGTGCTTTGCTTCTGGCTGATTCTGCTGGCCTCTGCGGAACCTGTGGGTGCATTGCAGCTGTTCCAGTACTCGGCGTGCTCTCGCCTCTCCTGCTGGACCCCTTCCTGGAGCAGAGCTGGCCAGTGTCTCCCAGTACAGGGCGGGCAGCACGGGGCTCTGGAGGGTGAGCCAGCCACCCTTTCTGCAGGCCCCGCGCAGAGCGCCTGCCGCAGTCACGTGACTTCCCAGAGCCCTAGAGCAGCCACTTCCTCAGCCAGAAACTGGGACAGTGATGTCACCAGCACCTGGGACATGAGGAAAGCCTATACCCAGCCTGCTGCAGAGCCAGGCGTATCTGGGGACCCGTCCCTGTTATGTGTCCCCAGCCCTAGGTTGGGCAGTGGGTTCTCCACGTGCTGGGCCCCCTTCCTCTTCTGAGTTCACCATCCGTGTCCGCGCAGCACCCTTAGAACCAGGCCCTGGGCCACGTGCCCTCAGGCCCAGTGTCACCAAGTCCTCTGCTTGGCGCCACTCCCAATCCTGTCCGCACACGAGTAAATGGGTAATGCAGAGGCCCCCAGGTCCCCAAATGCAGATCACCTCAGTGCCACCACCTGAGCCCCACGGAACCCCCAAGGCAGCAGTTCGTTTTGTCCCTCAGGGTTTTAGTCCTGCCACCTTCCCAAGCCCGGGTCCCATGAGACCAGCCCTGCGGCCGTGGTCCTGGCAACAGATCAGAGCAGGAGTCTGGAGTGAAGCCCCTCCTGGGAGTCCTGGAGGTGGCAGAGGCAGGTCAGGGCCCACCTGCTGGCTCCAGGAAGGACAGGCTGTGGCCTGGGTGCCTGCGTACACCTGCCATACGCCACACTGGGGCAGGCAAGGACACAGGCGGCAGGGAGAGGCAGGCCTGTGTGGCAGGTGTGCACGGCCAGCGCCAGGCAGCAGGATCCAGCGCATTGCGCCTGTGCGTGCATGCCAACGCTGATTCCTCTTTCCACAGCAAATCGTGTGATGCCCTCAGGTGGCCATGGAGGTCCTGTGTCCTCCCATGTGGTTACCCTTGGTCCCAGGGCTGGTGTCACTGTCCCTGACTTAGAGAGGAGAGCAGTGGCCACTCTGTGCCGAGTATCCACTGTGTGCCAGGCACAGGCTTGCAGCCTGACATATAGTTGCCTTCTTTTTTTTTGGAGATGAGATCTTGTGATACCACCCAGGCTGGCTTTGAACTTGCATTCATCCTGCCTCAGCCTCCTGAGTAGTGAATGGCTGGGATTACAGGGTGTACTGTTACTCTTAAATGCCTTAGGCAGAAGGCATTGTAAACAGTGTTGTCTTTCAGTAACTGCAGAGACGCAGCCCTGAGAGGCGAAACAACTTGCCTAGGGTCTCCCACCCAGTGTTGCAGGGTCAAACCTGGCTGTGCAGCCCCTGGCCTGGCACTGTTCCCTCCCTGGCTGTCCAGCTGGTCACCTCCTCTCAGGACCTTTAGAACTTCCTGTTCCATCAGTGCCCTCCGACCCCAGCCTGCCTTTCTCGTCACTGCCTCAGAAACCAAACCCTGAGCAAGTGCCGCCTCTGGTCCTGACAGCCACAGCCCCACCGCCTTCCCCTCCACCCGCCAGTGCTTCACACAGCGCCGGGCGATGGGCGACGGCGCCAGCCAGGGAGGGGAGTGATGCGGGCTGGCATTCTGTCAAGGAATTAATTGAAAAATAAAATCATTAGGTGGGAACTCCAGAAATGCAGAATCGGTGGTTGGAGGTTGGGGGGGGCCGGGGGCAGGACGAGGGGGTTGTTGGGGGACGGCTGAGCTTTTGTCAAGTTAATTTCTCGGGTATTGATGTTTGGTGACATTCATTTGTTGTTTATCTTCGGGTGCAGCTGTAATACTGAAAGAAAATGCACAGCTTGTTTCGTTTATTTATTTTACACCTTTCCCTGGTTCTGCATTATGTTTGTTTGGTGAAACCCACTGAGGCTTTTGATGTCGGGGACGCGGGACTTCGGCAGCTGTTCCAGGCGCGGGATGCCGCGTCTGTGATGGGGAACCCATCCTGAGCCTGCTGTGGACTCGAGCCAGGGTCAGCTCATGCCACACTGGCCCAAGAACTCATAATCTATGTGGGGTGGCCAGGAGCTGAATAAGGAAACTGAGGCACAGAGAGGTAAAGCCCACACTGAATGTGGATAGGCTACTCTCCGTGAGGCTCTGGGGTGGGAGGTGCCAGGGCTATGTGGATGCCCGGCACCCTGCGCAGGAAGCAGGGTCACTGGAGGTCCCTGCAGTACACGTGGGGCCGGCTGGTGCGATGACGGTGGCTGTGACAGCTTTTCCTGAATGGGCCTGGTGCTCACACTGCCTAGGCAAAGCCCGTGTTTTAAAGCGATGCATGCAGGCCCCCTGCCTGTCACAGACATACTACAGGCCCGGCTACAGGGGCAGCGCTTGAAACCCGGTGCCCCCAGCCCATGTACCGCCAGCAGGGCATCTGGCTCCTTGTGGGGCTTCTTTGGAGCTGGGGTGATGCAGAGAAAAGTGGGGCCTTCAAGTGGCGTCAGAGCACAGGGCCAGTGTCCAGGACAGGCAGGACAGTGGGTGTGGCCACGGGGCCTGGAAGCAGGGAAGCCCAGCTCAGGAGCTCGGGTGCACCCTGTGAAGAAAGCCAGGAGGCTGAAAGGCACAGTAGCTCAGCGACACATGAATGCTTCCTGGGCCCCGG
The DNA here is from genome assembly GCA_002564285.1 of Tympanoctomys barrerae. Taxonomy (NCBI): domain Eukaryota; kingdom Metazoa; phylum Chordata; class Mammalia; order Rodentia; family Octodontidae; genus Tympanoctomys; species Tympanoctomys barrerae. Next base: position 3,733 of record NDGN011481046.1, read on the forward strand.
GCCCTACAGGCTGAGCCCCCATTGTGGGCCAAGGGTCTCCTCCTTCCAGCGAGCCCACAGGCAGGCACTGTACCTGCCTGTGAAGGTGAGAGAGGGCTGCTGGGTGCTGGTGGCATCCGGACTGGACCCAGCCAGCCTCAATAGGCAAAGAGCAGCCATCTGCTGAGGAAAGTGTCAGGGTACTAGAGGCAAGCAGTGTGGAGAGAGGGCTTCCGCTGGGTCAAAGGACCACTCACACCGTTGCCTCCTCCAGGAAGCTACCTGATTGCCCATCACTGAAGCAAGCACCTCCCCAGCACCAGGCTGACTCTGCCCTAGTTGGAGGAGTCCCAGTCCTTGGTTCTCTAGGAGGCCAAGCTGCTCTCATGCATGGCCAAGTCTGCCATGTGAGGGAGCCTCTCGGCCTCCTGTCGGCTCCTGTTGGTCTCCAGCAGCATGAACTCCTCCCCTCAACTTTCTTGTCCTTCATTCAGTCACTCAGCAAACACTGGGCATCCGCAGTGTGATGGGCTATCCCAGGTGTCAGGACAGTGCAGGGCCCACAGACAAGCCTGCTTCGTGAGGCTGAGAGGGCCAGAGACAGAAGTGACTGGGTCCTGGCTAGGCCGGCGCTCTGCACCCCAGCCCTTTCTAACTTTCATTTTGGGGTGGCTGGCTGGGTCTTGCACATCCTCCTGCCTCTGCCTCGGGTGTGTACCCCCAGGCCCAGCTGGGATCTGACTTAGCGCTTGAGCCACCTCAACAAAAGGGGAGAGAGCTCACTGCCGGCTGGCCTGGGCTCAGGCTGCGAGGGCAAGGGGCCCTGCTGCCCACCCTCAGACCAGCCTAGCACAGCTAACCTGAGGCAGGACGCTGCCAGTTGTCTGGGGCTGGGAGGGGCCTGGGATCGGGCCGGCCAGCAGGCCCTATTTTGTTGCCCTTCTATTTCCCGGCATCTATTACCTGCCCGTGAATTCAATTTCCAGAGGCCATTGTGCGCCTCTGGGCTAGCGATTACGAGCAGGCTGCTCGGGGGAAGGCACTGCTGCCCGCCGTCCCTGCCGGCTTTCATCACTAACAATGATGGGTGCAGCTGCCAGGCCTCCCGGTGGGTGGGTGTTGGGCAGCCCCTCCCAGGCCGCGTTCCACAGCCAGCTCCCTCACCCATGGGGGGAGAGGCGCACAAGCCCTGTGCGGGCTGTGAGCAGGGGTTGGTGATGACACCTGGCAAGATAGAGAAGGTGTAGGAGCACCAGGGGAAAGGAGGGGAGGAGCAGGGCGTGTGTGCGCCTGTAATCCCAGCACTGAGTAGGCTGAGGCAGGAGGATTGCTGTGAGTTCCAGGTCAGCCTGAGCTACAGAGGAGGACTCTGCTCAAAAAGCAAAATAACAACGCTCCCCCCCCCAAAAAAAAGGATAAAAAGAAGAGGGTCCTTTCTTTGGAGGGAACAGTACTGGTGCACAGCACTCAGCTTGCAGGTGAGGTGCTAGTCAGAGGCAGCAGTGGATGAGGGCCAGCATCCCAGCCAGTCTGAGAGGGGTGAGGTTGTCCTGCTTGGTGGAGAGGGGAGGGGAGGGGTAGGGAGGAACTGGAAGCTCCACAGAGGACATGGGGCGCTGGGGAAGGGACAGACCGCAGCCTGTGAGTGGGTGGCCTGAACAGCGGAGGGACTGGCGGACGTGCAGGGGCCTGGAACCCAGGGACCAGTGCATTGCCTGGGTGTCTGCGCCTTCACCGGCGCTGAAGACATCTGTGGGCCTAGTGAGGGGCGGCTGAGTCTAGTCCTGACCCTGCTGCCACCTCCTGGTTGGACAGCTTAGGCCCACCAGCCCTCCCTCACTTGCACAGGCAGGTATAGTGCCTGCCTGTGGGCACACTGGGAGGAAGAGGCCTCCGCCCATGGTGGGGACTCAGCCCGAACGGCCCGGGGCCCAGGAAGCATTCATGTGTGTCGCTGAGCCTGCTGTGCCTGCTGTGCCGTTCAGACCCCCTGGCTTTCTTCATGGGGTGCACCTGAGCCCCATTCTCACCTGTTCCCAAACAGAAAACTCTGCTTTCATCAAAGTCCAAGTCAAGTAGCCACGTGTCCTCCAAGCCACTCGTTCACGTTAGTCCTTTGCTCCTCTAGACACAGGGGAGCTCCCCTTGTGTGTCCCTAGCCTGTATTCAGCTCCAGCCACTTTCTGCACCGCTAGAGCCCCTGGCCTCCGAGGAAGCAGGACCGCCTGCTACTTGCATTGCTAACCACTGGCCTTGCTGGGCTCAGCCTTGGGTTGCGGGAGATAGAGCAGAGCAGGAGGCCAACCCCATCTTGGGATCTCGGGCTGGGGTCTGGGTGGCAGAGGAGGTAAGCTGCAAGCTGACAGGCTCTTCCCCCGCTCTCCCCTCCTTGTTCTTGGACTCCCCTCTCCTGCCCTCTCAATGCTCTACACCCCTCTTCCCTGCGGGTCTGCTCCATCACTGCCCACACACGGTCTGGTCTCCCCCAGAGCCCCCAAAGAAGAAGCGGTCTGCAGTGTTGGATGGGATCCTGCAGCAGCTGGAGGACAGCGCGAGCGACGGTGAGGAGCAGAGCCTTCAGCTGTGAGCTGGCACCATCAGGTACGCGGCTGCAGGCCTCAGGGACGGGGAAGGTCACTCCGGCTCCTCACGCCCTGAAGCCTAGGCTAGGGGTAGGGAGCGGCAGGGTCATGGGGGACCCAACCTCTGTGCAGCAGCTGATGTCTGGCCATCTTGCCTGCAGGGGCCACCCACACACCTGTGAGAGAATCCGGCCTAGCACTGAGCCTCCTGGGCCTCCTCCACCCAAGGCCTCCGTGAAAGAGAGACCAGCAACCCAGACACGCAGGGCTGAGCCCTGGCCACCTGCCTTTCTCGCCCCAGGCGGCCACCAAGAAGCCATCTGCGTCTGTCCCAAGGACTAGGCCTGCACCTCTCGCCTCCTGGCCGTGGGGACCACAGCCTGCCTCTGTCACCCTGAGACATCACTGAGTGTCTCCAACACCAGGCTGACCGGGCACAGTGGGACGCAGTGGGGTATAGAACACATGGAGGGTCTGCGCCCAGCCAGCAGCGTCCCTGCCAGCCTCTGCCAGGAAGCACTGTGCGCATGCCCGCTCCACCCCATGTGGATCGGCACAGCCCAAGGCCGGGCGACCTGGACCGGAGAGGGGGCTATAGCCCCTCACCCCCGACCAAATCCCTGCACAGGCTGCTCCAGCCATGCAGCCCAGACCATGCCAGCCCCAAGGCCTGGCCATTCCTGTGTCCAGCAAGGTGGGTGCTGCCTGCCTCATGTGGGCGGCGCTGGAGAACAGTGGGTCGGTCCAGTAAACTCTCGACATTCACCTGCAGATGTGGCCTCCTTCCTTTGTGGCAAAGGTCACCCTAGGTCCCTGTCTTTCTGTGTGTGCAAGGTTCCGGTCCTGTGCAGCTCTTGGAGTGGCCCAGATCCCCAACTGGGCTGTATGGTACCAGATGTTCAGCCCCTGCCATCCTGCCTCACCCCTGAAAATTAGCAGCGAATGATAGGAGCCCAGCACAGCTAGGCCCCAGCTTCTCCAGTGAAGAGCCCCACAGATGGCCCAGTGGCCTTGGCCTGGTGGGACATCAGTCTGGGCTCCAAGGAGGGTGACAGGGCTGGGACCTGCCCTGGCCAAGTGCTGGATGGTGGCGCCTCCTGCTGGAGCCTCTAGATGCATGTGGTTTGTGCCTACATGTCCCCACTCCATGGCAGGGGACAGGACCCCTGTGGGCCTGGTACCAAACAGGTAGGACAGACACTCCCCCAGGAGGGCCCAGGTCCTCTGCTGCTCAGCAGCATGGCAACAGCGCAGCCTGGCCTCAGCAGTGCCACCGTGCTCCATGGCCTTGGAAGCCGGGCTGTGACTTCTGCGCCCTCGGTCCTCTTATCCTTAAAATGCATGCTGCAGGCAGCACCCCATCACAGAAGCGCTGTGGGGCAGAGCTTTACACAGTTGTCCTGAGTCACACAGCATCATGTACAGATTGTACGTCAGCATCTGATCCCAGACTCGGAGCTGCAGGGAGGCCTGGGAACAGACACACACAGCCACAGGCTAGCCGGGACGCAGAGTCACCCTGCTCACCAAGCCGGCCCAGGATTGGCTGGGGCAAGGCCAGGTCTGCGTCCCCAGCCTCCCTGCTGCAGTTCACCTCTAGAATGTCCCCAAAGGCTCCTGTGTTGAGCGGCAGGGTTCTGGGAAGGTGACTGGGTCACGGGCACTACCAGTGTGAGTGGCCTCATCCACAGAGGAGGTTGTGGCTGAGCGTGCTGTCCAGAGGTGGTGCCCAGGGCTGCCTCAGAGGTGTTTCTTGTCCCTCGCTCTGCTGCCCTGACTGGACTCACTGAAACTGAGCTGGATAAACCCCTCCTGTCAGTTGTGGGTGGCAGGTGTTTTGCCCCAGCAAAGGAAATGTGACTAGTGAACGCCTCAGCCTGGCCTCTGCGCCCTGTCCTGGGGTCACTGTCCTGGGGTCACTGTCGAGTGGAGCTGCACACAAGTAGCCCCAGGGCCCCTGTCACCCGCTCCTATTGTGTGCAAGTAGGGTCCATTCTTCACAGGCAGCCATGCAGTCTGGCTGGACGCACGTGCTGGCTCACGGCATCCCGTACCACAAGGCCTCAGCCTCCTCCATGCACTGAGAACAGCCGTGCTCCTCACCCCAGCACCGGAGCCTGCCTGTCACACAGTGCTCGGGGCCCAGCCCCTCGTCTTTTCTGTTCAGCTCCTCTTGTTTCCCCCTTGAGATCTGAGTCCAGGCCCCGCTCCACTGTCCCTGGCCAGTTGATCTGCAGAGCCACACCCAGCCCCACTGCAGCCTCCCGGTGCCCACCCCTGGCCGGGCTCCTCCCTGTCACGGCACCTGGAGCAGGGGAGTCTGGAGTCTGAGGCTCCCCGTGCCGTGGGCCTCTCCTCTCCGGCGAGTGAGTGAAGCGGTCGGCTGTGTTTTCATTGCTGCACTCATCTTCCTCATAACTGAGGTCAGTCGAGGGAGGTCAGAGCAGAGGGGCACACTGGGGAGGTGTGCAGGAGGCCGGCAGCCACTGGGGCATGTGGGCTGAATCTTGAGGCTGCTGGGGCAGCAAGAAAGGAGCAGTCACCATCACACAGGCAGCAGGGCCTGGGTGGGCCCACACGCCCAGGGGGCGTAAAGGAGGTTCTGGAAGTGAGGCTGGGCAAGGTGGCTTATGCGCGTGACATCTCTAGGTTGTGGAGACGGCTGCAGGAGGCAAGGTCAGCTGCTTACAGGTCAGGAAGGAGCCGAGAAGGCTGGACCAGGACAAGTGCCAGAGACCCTAGGACATGGGCCACTGAGATAAGGCCGCGCCTGGGGTGCTCTGTGGGGGTCTTGGGTGGGGCTGGATGCTGATTCCTGTTTATTCTCACACCCGTACCCACTTAGGACTAGTGGAGGAGATAGCCAGTACGTCCATGCCTGACCCCTGCCCTTGCATGCCATAGCAGCCTGCTGTTGTTGCCCACTGGCCTCCGAAATGGGCACCAGGAGGGGCCGGGAAGATAGCTCAGCAGAATAAGCACTTGCCTGGGAAGCACAAGGTCCTGAGTTCAATCCCTGGTACTACACAAAAAGAAAAGGTAATGAATTGGGGCTGGGGAGAGAGCTCAATAGAATAAGTGCTTGTCTGGCAAGTGCAAGGTCCTGAGTTCAATCCCCAATACCACAAAAGAAAAAAAAAAAGGAACCAGGGGAGGCCCTGCAGGATAGAGCGGGAGCAGGGGCACCGACAAGGAACGCCTGCTCACTGGAGACAGCTGGGTGGGGCAGAGGGTGGGCAGCCTGCTTGCACCATGCACCTGGGGTGCCTGAGAGTTGGGGAGCAGAATGTACAGGCCCCAGTGCAGAAGCTGGGAAAAATCCCTGAGCCATAGATCTTTTAAAGAACAGACAGATCTGAGGAGAGGCACAGCAGAGCCGGCTGTGTGCCGAGTGCCGGATACACAGTCCCCAGCCTGCCCATCACTGTTGCTGAGGGGATGTTACTGGCTGTGCCCAGACGTCAGGCCTGGATGCGTAACGCCACACAGAGGTACAGGACAGTGCTGAGCCTCACGGGCAGAAGTCCTGTGAAGAGGGCCCACTCTTCACAGCCAAGTTGTCCTCTGAAAGCCCAGCTCAGTGCAGGCGCTGATCCAGTTCCCAGGTGAGCCCTGGGGCGTGGCTGACCCCAGAGCGGGCGTGGACTCCAGCCACGTGCTACCTGCATCCCCCAGAACACAGGCTGCAGTCCCCACAAGACCCCCAAGCTCAGCTTCCAGCACGAGCACCTTTCCTGGAGAGGGCACCAGCAGCTTGTCACCCACAGAGAAGAAGTGCCTGCCCTGCAGAAAGAGGAAGGGACAGAGCTGTGGAGACTGCAGAGCAAGCGCTAGCCCCGTCCGTGCATCCCTCAGCTGCGAGCCAAGTGTCTCCATGTGCTGGGCACCCGGGTGGAAGGACAGAGACCCGGGGGGAGGACAGACCCAGCTGGGAGGACAGAGACCCGGGTGGACCCTGCCTGCCTCCTTAGCTCAGTCCTAGCAGGGCAGCCCCAGGGCCTGTCCTGGGCTTCCAGACCCTGGTGTGAGGCAGGAGCGATCCCAGCAGCTGAGGTCGGCTGCACGTCCTCCTGCCCTCGGGCGCCTTCCGGACGGTTCCTTTTTGTCTTTTGTGCAGGCCCGATCTACTCCTCTGTCGCAGGCAGTGGCTAGGACAGGATTAGCGGGGGGCAGGCACGCAGGCTTTGGTGAACAGAGCCCAGCTCAGTCTCAACATCTAATTCAATTTGTTCTGCCGAGATTGAAATATGAAATGGTTGCCAGTCAAACGTTCAAAAGAGCCGGGGAGGGAGCGGAGAGCCTGCTGAAATTTAAATTTTAATGAAAATGACTTTAACCCTTTGGTGCACCTTGGGGAAATGGGTGTGTCCCCCATCCCCTAAGGAAAGCCAGGATGGGCTGGGCTGTGCCTCCCCACTCCGCTCTCTGAGGTCACTCGGCAATATTAGCAACGAGCTGAGGTGAGTGGATGTCACCTTCCCAGGGCCTCTTCCTGACCCGGCATGGGACATGCCAGCTCCCTTATGTGGCCCAGCTGCAACAGATGTCCCCTCGCTCCTCTTCTTTTTGTGTCCCTGGGACTGTGACACCAGCAGGGCAGTGGGCAGCTCGGTCCATGCTGGGCCTGATGTGTCCCCGGGGCTTGGTGGACTGAGTGGTCCCCCTCTCTCCTGAATCTGTGGAAACAGCAACATTCCCTAGAGAGGGGTGTGTGCCACAGCCCAGCCAGCAGCAGGCACTGTCCAGCTGAACCTGACCTGGGGCGTGTGGCTGTGTGGGGAACAGTACTCTGTCCACTGTTCCTAGGTAACTCAGGCCAGGCCAGGCAGGGTTGGGAGGCCAGAGCCTGGAAAGAAGAGAGGAGAACCCAGAGGACCCGAAGGTTTGGCTGATGGTACGAAGGGCCTGCAGCAAGCAGCACAGTCCACTGCCACAGTCTGAGGCACCCAGGGCTACAGGGTCCTAGATGTGGTGTGCAGGGGACTGGCAGAGGCGGGGACGCCCGGGAGCTGTGTGTCACAGGGCAGGTTGGCAGGCTGAGGACCAAGGAGAAAGTGTCCTTTTGCCCTTAAGAAATACAAGAGGCCCCGTGGGCCTCAGCCCTCTAAAGACATGGCCGGGACATCTAGCGCACAGCTCAGGTTTGTTGTCACTGCTGTCGGCTGCTTGTTGTTTTGTATTTTGGTGTTTTGTATTCTTGTGGTGCACCACAAGCTGCATCGCAGCACGCAGCTTCATTCAGAAGCCACTTTCAGGTCATTCTAATTCTTTTGGCCACAGAACCCTGTTTCCAAACAAAAGTCTGATGCAAGCCCAGCATGAAAGCCAGAGGAAACTAAAGCGCCTCTTAGGCAGGCACGAGGACTAGGTTAGGTCCCCAGCGTGCTGTGCCAGCCCCGCCCCCTGGGTGCGCTGAGACAGGGAATGAGACTGGACGTGGTGGTGCATGCCTGTAATCCCAGCGCTTAGGAGGCTGAAAACAGGAGGATCACTAGGAGTCCGATCTGTGTAGAGAGACCCTGTAGACCCTGTACTAAATTTTAAAAAAAAAGGGGGGCTGGGGAGCTAGCTCAGCACTCTAAGCACATGCCTGGCAAGTGCAAGGACTTGGGTTCAAGCCCCAGTAATGCCACCCAAACTGGGTGTGATGGTGCATGCCTGTAATCCCAGAGCTGGGGAGGCTGAGACAGGAGGATCACCACAAGTCTGAGCTACGTAGCAAGACCCTCAAACAAGTAAATAAATAAATAATTTTGAAAGTTTTTTTTTTTAAAAAAAAAGAAAAAAACAGAGAAAGCGAGCCCTGCTGCCTCCAAGTTGGGATGCGGGAATCGGCCCTCCCGTGTTCATCATCTCTCCTCTCAGGACTTCTGTCCATGGTATAAAAACCCTTCCCAGGAGCAGGGGCCTGGACCTGAGATGCAGGAGATGATTGTAAGGGCCTAGGTGCTTTTTATCATTTTTAATTTGTAGCTTTATTTTTGCATGGTCACCACAGCCGTAGACCCATGTCTACCTCGTCCAGCCTACGATGTGCTGTGTGAAGCCAGTGGGTTGTTATAGAGAAAAATATGAAGTATGTGCATTTAATAAAACAAGTAATAAAGAGTTGACATGGATGATTCAAAACACAGATCAGCAAACGACAGCCCAAGGCTAGATCCCTGCTGCCTGTGTGTATAAATAAAGCTTTATTGGAGCACAGCCATGCCCATGGTTTCCATGCTGTCTGCTGCAGACCACTGTGCGTGAGAGTGGTGAGCAGTTACTCAGAAGCCAGACGGTCACAAAGCCTAAAATAGGGACCAGGCAGCGCGGCAAGTGTGCGGCTCCAACCAAATCCTAGGCATTTTTCAGGTCAAAAAGCTGGACCGGATAGGTCAAGTGTGGCTAGCTCTCACTCTACCCTCCCTGCTGTCTCAGTGCTTTGCAGTGTCTTGGGCACTCTTGCTCTGCCCCTCCCCCACAGCATGACCTTGAGCAGGCTCCTGACCTCAGCAGGCCTCCGTGTCCTCACCTGAGCCGAGCCAGCAGCATACTGGGGTGGGAAGAGCTGAGTGGATCCAGACGAGCCCAGGGCTTGGAAATGCACGCCTCGGCTGTGGCTACCCCATCCCTCAGCACAGTAGCAGTGCCCTGCCCCCAGGCTGTCCTCGCTCCCCAACTCCTGGAGGAGTGCTCCAGCCCAAGCCCAGAAGGGACCCTACGATCTCATCACGACCTGGCCAGGAGCCGGGGTACCTTCCCCTTCAGCTTCCTTTCTGGACCCCACTTGCCCTTAATTGCAGGCCTTGCGAAGGATGCACAGGGGTGCGGTGCCCTGGCCTTGGGCTCGAGCCTACAGCTAACTCTTTGGACTTCACAGATGTCCAGGTGGCAGCTGTTCCTGCCTTCCCTGGGAACTGTCCCCCTTGTCCTGGTCCCCCAAAGACTCCAGATGACAAATGGCCACCTCGTGCACCTACAGCTCACAAAGCACTTCATTCAATCACTCAGAGTCCTGGTGGAGTCATGGGCGGGGGGGGCAGGCCTGTTGCACAGGAGAGGAAACTGAGGCTGGAGAAATGAACGAGCTGAGGTTCCAGGAAGGAACAGGCCACTGGGGAGAAGGGGTGTCCTTCTGAGGCACAGCAGAAAATGCCTGCAAATCCCAAAGGCTGGGTAATTGGGGTCCAGACTGCACCCCAGCATCTCCCCTCCCAGCAGTTGTGTTCTGGGGCTCCGGCAGCACTGCTCACAGTGTTAGCTTCTAGCATTAGCTGTGAGTGGGGAGGTGGCCTATGAACCCTGAATCAGAAGCCAGTGTCTTTCTTGGTGCTCTGCAAAAGAGCGGCAGCACCCTGAGGCCAGGTGCCAGCTGTGCTGTCCTTCCCGGGAGACAGGCATAAACCAGGCAGATCCTGCTGCTGGGACCCATGGGACATAGGCCCACGAGAGGTTGGAGGTGGCGCTCTGTCCCAGGTGACAGCTGGGATCTCCTTGCCCACCCTGCACCCCCACCCACCCAGCAAAGCCTTCCCCAGCCTCAGGGACACCACCTGGATGACTGGACGCTGCCCACAGGAACATGACTGACCCTCGCTGCAAGGGATGCTGGGAAGTAGGGTCTTCCACCTGGTGCCCGAAGGTCACACTGGCCCTCGGGCTCTTGGTCAGACAGAAGCAGGAAGGTGGTGGTGAAGGACTGCAGCTTTGGCCACATCTCGGTGGCTTTTGCCAGGGCTCCTCCAGGGCACTTTCAAGGCCAGCTGGGCTGTCCTGATGCCACCTTTTAGACTGACTTGTGAATTTCACCTACATAAGCACATAATAAAAGTCCAAAACTCTGATGTGTTCATCAGTTGGAGTCTTTGCACGGAGCAACATCCCAATCCTTTTTAAAATTTTATTTGTTTGTTGTAGACAAAGTCTCAAGGAGTTGCTAAATTGTCCCAGCTGGTTTCAAACTTGCCATCCTCCTGCCTTGGCCTCCTAGAGTGCTGGGATGACAGGTGTCTGGCGCATTTGCCAATTCTTAAGGAGAGGCCCAGCCCCGGGCCTGAGGTGCTGGCTGTTCATGAAAAACCTATGCCAGGAGACAAAGGTCCACTTTCAGGGCACCATTCAGCTGATGGCAACCAGCTTGGTCCCTCACCCTAGAGCACCGCACCATCGCCGCCTCCATCTAGAAACCAGGGTCGGTGCAGAAGAGCTGGCTCCACTCTCGGCACTCACAGTCTGGAGACGTGGCCAAAGAACTGGAGACTGTGGGGCCCAGAGAGTAGAGGGGAAGTGCAAGTGTCCCCCAAAAGTCAGGAAAGGCTTCTCGGAGGAGGTGGCCTGTCACCTGAGTCCTAGTAGGACTGGCCCAGGGGCAGGGCAGCAGGGGGCCCGGAAGGCCCACACAGCACAGGGAACAGCAGCACCCAGGCGACGCTGCACACCTCCACATGGCCTCAGCTACTTCTGCAGAAGAGGAGGCAGAGGTTCCTGCAGGAGCCTGGCCAGGGCTGGCTGCAGAGTGCCTTACCCTGAGCTTGAGGAGGCAGCACCCAGAAGCCAGAACTCCGTGCCCCCCGCTGAGGCCAGGGCTGCTGCCGAGCCCCGTTCAACGATAAGCCACACTGAGACTGCAGGAGGCGAGAGAGGCTGGTGCTGGCTCTCCACGCAGAACTCCAACGCCAGCGCCTGCAGAACTCCAACGCCAGCGCCTGCACCTGAAGACCTAAGCCAGGTGCACAAGGCTGTCACAGAAGGGAGGCTCAGGGACACCCAAGGATGCAGGGCCACTCGTGGAAGGGGACAAGGGACTTTGGCTTCCCCTGCTGGGCCCACAACAGAGAAAACAGACAAAGCTACAGAGCACTGTTACTCAGAGGCACGGATGAAGATCCACACAGGAATCTGGTGGGGCTGGGGGAGATGGTGCTGTTAAAATCCTGATTCCTGCGCTGGCAAGATAGCTCAGCAGACTAAGCACCTGCTTAGGCAAGTGCAGGGACCAGGGTTCAATCCCTGGCACCACATGCTGCACTGGCCCCACACCCAGGCATGCTGAGCCAGTGACCAAGTCCTGGCATGGTGGGGTAATTACACCTGTAATCCCAGAGCTGGAGAAGCTGAAGACAGGAGGATCACTGACTATGAGTCTGAGCTGCGTAGTAAGAACCTACACAAAATGCATTAAAAAAAATAAAATAAAATACTGATTCCTGGCCCGACTGGGAATCACTGAAGCCAGGTACTGCGGTAATTGTACGTTTCAGGGCAGCCTAATGAGGCCCTATTCTATCTTAAAGAAACACTGCAACTGCCAAATATCTTTTTAAAACTAGCAGCAGGAATGGGTATGGTTACATATCAACATCTATAATCCCAGCACCTGAGGCTGAGGCAGGAGGCTCACCATGACTTTGAGGTCAGCCTGGACTATTTAGTGACATAGCGAGACCCTATCTCAGAAAAAATAAATAAATAACAACATTAGAAATGCTCACAGCTGAAGCTATGCCTGGGAGAAAATTTGTCATCTCTTAAATACTACGTAAACAGTAAGCCCTGTTTTGTATTAGTTATTTGCAGCTATGATAATGGCGACAATGTTGCTTAAACATGACATCACTCAGCACTTCCTTAGCTCAGGACCGTATGGGTGTGAGCCACAGGCTTTGCAGATCTCGCCATACTCCTTGACACCTCAGATCAATTCCTTGTCCACCCACCTCTGGGCATCTTCTCATGGAGGGAGGAGGCAAAAGGTCAAAGCCTATCGGGTCAGCTCTGCCATCGCCCAGGCCCAGGCCCCAGGGCTGAGCTCGAAGTCAGCAAGGGAGGGCTCTATGAGGGAGCCAGGCACCATGGTGCACACCTGCCACCCCAGCACTTTGAGAGGCTGAGGCAGGAGGGTCAGAAGTTGGAGGCCAGCCTCAGCAACTCAGCAACTTAGTGAGATCTTGTTTCAAAGTAAAAAGCGCTCAGTGTGACGGGCCTGGTTTTGATCCCTAGGACCACAAAAAATGAAAAGGCACAGAGAGGGGGGTGAAAAGCTGGGCCCTGAGGGCAACGTCTCCCACATAGCTCTTACCCAACCCACAGCCAGCCCCCACCACACACACCATCCGGCACCAGCCCCATCTGCTGCCTGGGGCCCACTGCCTATCAATGGGACAACTCCCTTCCATGTCTCGGCCTCTCTCCCAAACAGCCTCCAGTGCATCCTTCAGGAACTGAGCCTCTTCCTTGGGTCCCCACTTGCTCCTCACAATTCTGGCGCTCACCCTCTGGTCTCTGCGACGTGTAGCCCCCACAGCACTGTGGCCTGCAGGCTTTGAGACCCAGCTGTGGGCTCTGGGAGGGCAGGACATTGTCTTACCCAACAGCATCTGCTGGCATCCAGATAACCCCTGGCCTGGACAAACAAGACATCCGGAGGCCTTTGACATGGAAACCCGGGTGGCTCAGCCTTCCTGGCTGGCCGTTCTCTTAGTCCCACGGGCGTGAATCTATCCCAGGCTGCCCGAAGGCTCTGTCCTCTCTGCCCCTCCTCCCGGCTCTGCTGCACCCTGCCTGACGGTCAAGGCCACAAGGGACCCAGAAACACCTGCGGCCAGCCTCCTCCTCAGCTGGGTGCCTGCAGGCCATACCCACTCACCATCTGCCTGCTCAGGTGGGCTGTGCCTTGGAAGCAAGTAGGCCCCCAGCTTCAGAGGTGCCCAAGGGTCCGAAGCAGCAGATCCAGTCCCCCCCCCCCAAGGTCGTCTCAAGCCCCATGTTCTCTGGGAAATCTTTGAATTTAGACATCGGAGATTTGGATTCAGCCTCGTTTCTCTGCGTTCTGGTTCCTCTCCAATCCCCCAAGGCCTCGCTGCCCTCGCTCAGGAGCCCTTAATAAGGGACGAGACGGGCTGCTGTGGCCTCATTTCTGGAGGAGACTAGAAACCAGCACCTCACTCCTGCTGCGGAGGACCAGGGCTTCACTCGCCTGTGCCTGTAAAATGGTCCCAACTCCTTTCTATCCTGATTGTTTTCTGAGGCAATAGGCAGGCTGGCCTTAGACTTGTGATCCTCCTGCCTCGGTCTCCCAAGTGCTGGGACTACCGGCATGCACCACCATATGCGGTTAATAGGCAGGGAACTTGGGCAGTCTATACATCCGTAGTCCGGTCTCTATCTGCGGGACTGCAGCAGCTTTCGATATGAAGGGTGTGGCAAGGGCAGCCTGCGTGCTTTCTGAGGTGACCCTCAGGTATTCGCTCTGACCTTGCCAGAAAGCTTCTCCTTCTGTCGCAAAAGCCACCTGCCCACAAGACAAGACTGTGACCCAGAAATTATGAGGGTGAGAGCCGAAGCTCCGACCTTTTACTCTTCAAGGAGAACCTTGTCCCCCACCCCGTATGCTCCTTGTTTCCAAACCTCCGCATCTGCTTCCTCTCGTGGAGGGAGGAACGGGCCACTCTCTCGTAGGGTTCCCCAGGTTCCGGGGACCCGTGCCGGGCCAGGGTCGGGGAAGCGTGAGCGGGCTGAGGGCCGGGTCACCGTGGGGCTGATATGAGGGGGAGAGAAAGAGGGAAGAAGAAGGGGTCCTGGGAGTGGCCGAGAGTGGCGCCCCGCCCGTTCCGGGCCGCAGGGCGAGCAGCCGGGTCAGCCAGGGCCGGCTCCCGGCGGAAGCCCGAGCAGCAGCGGCGGGATGGGCTGCGTCCCGGCGGCGTCTCCTCCGGAGGCAGCCGGCGGTCACGTGGCAGCCGACTGGGGTTTCAGTGAATCTGCTCATGAATATCAATCAGGCCTGGTAATTCACAGTAAGTGGGATCCAGATTGACTAATAAGCAAGGCTTTCACCCCAAACTGGGTCTGGGGAAGGAGAGTGGCGGCGGCCGGCAGGTGCCGGGGCGATGTGACCAGAATCAGAAAAGCTGACAGCAGCGCCCGCCGCCGCGGGTGACAGTGTGGGCTCGCCTGCCTGGGGTTGGGGTGGGGGCGCCAGGCCACTCCGGGAGCAGGGGCCTTCGGATACAGATCCTGATCCAGAGCTACGAAGCCAGAGGGGGCTGCAGCCTCAGCCCCACCCGTGACCGCAGCTGTAGCACCACCTCAGGAGAGATGGGGAGGGACAAGAGCCGTCCTGCTGCGGAGGACCCGGGGCTGAGCCTGAAGGGAGGCCGCACAGCCACAGCCCTGGAGGAGCACTCTGTGAGCCTGGGCACTGCCCCCTGCTCCCAGCCGACTTAGAGCTTTGACTCTTCCACCTGCCCAAGAAGTGCTTGTCTCTGACCATCTCGACCAGCACCGCACAGCTGGGGCACCACCAGCCCCAGCCTCCGATGGATGCAAAAGCCCAGACAGTGGTCACCCCGCACTGGAGATGTGAGGAATGGGGTGCTCAGCCCCCGGGTCTGGGTCCTGGTGACGGGAGCCACCTTTCTGGAGAGCGGAGTTCAAGGTCCTGGTGGTCACCATGGTATCCTGGGTGCTGCTATTTCCCACATGGAGAGGGCACCCCTGGGGCCCCGCAGTTGGGAAGAGGGGGGCACAGCCCCCTAGGTCCTGACCTCCAGCCCCTGCCGACCGGAACGTGGAAGCCTGAGAGTGAGGCCCGGACGTTTGTCCCCTTGGCATTGTGGGTGGTTGTCACCCTTTTCCCACCCAGGTCTGGGACCCAGGCTGGACATCAAGGTGGATAAAGGAGGCTGAGCTTGGGGCGCACAGGGGTGCTAGTGGCCTGAATGTGTGAGTGAGTGAGTGTGTGGCCACAGGTGAGGGGGATAGGATGCCATTCCTAGCCGCCCTGTGATCACCCTGGACTAAGCCTTCACCTTCGAGAACCTATGTGCCCCAAATAGGCCACCAAGGAGTGCTCACAGCAGGGGGCTGGCATTGAGTCCAGGACCACACCCAGCCCTATAGGCTCTTCTTTTTTTTTTTATTTTTTTATTTATTTTATTTATTTATTTTTGTGAGTGTGAGTGGCCAGCTCAGCCCACCAGGGGGCGGA
>NDGN011481047.1:0-21720 GCA_002564285.1 Tympanoctomys barrerae
GGTGGAATTTTTAGGGTCATCTAAGAACAGGATCATCTTGACTTCAAAGAGAGATTTTGACCTCTTACTGTCTTATTTGTACGTCTTATTTGTTTTGAATCATAATAACTGATTCAAAAAATACTACAAAGCTACATAGTAACAGAAATAGTACGGTATTTGGCTAAAACACACATAAAGCAATAGAATAGAATACCTAGAAAGAAACTCACATAGCTATGACATCTTCACAAAGGGCCCAAACATACATCATATAAAAGAATGGCTTTTCAATAAATGGCACTAGGAAAACTGAATGCCCATGCGTTAAAGATTGAAAGTAGATTCCTATCTTTCAGCTGTACAAAAATCAATTCAGTATGGATCAAAAATCAAATATAATACCCAAAACTTTGAAAGTGCTAGAAGAAAACATAGGATAGGTAAAACACTTCAAGACAGGCACAATTTCCTGAAAAGGACTTTAACAGAGTAAAAACTTGCAATAAATGACAAATCAGATTGCATCAAATTATTAAGCTTTTTCACAGCAAAATAAACAATCATTAAAGAGACAATGTATAGAGTAGGTGACAATATCTGTCAGTTATTCTTCCAACAGAGGATTAATAATATCCAGGTTCTATGACGAACTCAGGAACTTAATATAGGGTTGAGCAGATAGCTCAGTAGTATAACCACCTGCCTGGCAAGTGCAAAAACCTGAGTTCAAGCCCCAGGACCACATGCTGTGCTGGCTCGTGGTGGTGCGTGCCTAGGGAGGCTGAAACAGGAGGATCACTGAGTCTGAAATGCATAGTGATACCCTGTACCAAATAATTTTTAAAAAATTTATTATTGTTTTATTTATTTATTAAAGGGATTACAGGCATGTGCCACCACACTTGGCTTTGGTGGCTGCATGGCATGTGGGACCAGGGATCAAACCTAGGTCCTAGGTCCTTGTGATAGCCAGGCAGGCACTTAGAACACTGAGCTATCTCCCCAGCCCCAAAATAAACATTTTTTTTAAAAAAAACTGAAAATACATAACTCAGAACAAAAAAAGACAAACCAGTAAATAAATGAGCAAATGAAACGGTCACTTTCCAAAAGAAAAAATATATATAAATGGTCTAAAAGTATTTGAAAACACGTTAAATGTCAATCACTAATAGAAATGCAAGTCTAAACTTCACTGGTACTCCATTTACCACAGTCAGAAGGGTCACTGTCAAAATATAAACCATAACAAATGATGACAATGCAGGAAAAAGGAACCCTTTATTTTGTCTCATTGGTGAAAATGTAAAGTGCTATAGCTACTAAGGAAACTAGTATAAAGGTACCTCAAAACACCTAAAAATAGATCTACCACTTGATGTAGTTATATCATCACTTGGTAATACCTGAAAATTAAAGTCAGCCATACTATAGAGAGACAGGCGTATTCACGTTTATAGTGGTACAGCTCACAATACCTAAGGTATGTAAATAATTATTACATACAGGTGCTCTTTAACAATGAAATGATAAAGAAAATGCAATGTATGCAAATAAGGTGGTATCATTCAGCCATAAAGAAGGAAATCATCTTGTCTGCAGAGAAACAATTCCAACTGGAGATCATCGTGCTAAGCAAAATAACATTTAGAAATGCAAATGATACACATATTTTCTCTTGTATGGAATTTAGAAAGGGAGGGAACATGACATAAAAGCTAAACAAAAGCTGACAGAAGAGGAAGGAAATCAGAGAGGCAAGAAGGAAGGCCAGAAGTGGGGCTAATGGGGGTGGAAGTTCTCCAGGTATGTTTAGGCACAGATGAATTTACCACACTGCAGCCTATTACATATTCTATAAAACTAATAGAAACTGATAAAAAAAAAGAGACACAAAAATAACACTTGAACTAACACAGAAGAGAAACAAATAATAAAAGAAAATGGATTATTTGTTCATTGTACGCAAAAATTAAAACAATACACTTGACAATCTTCTATGTACATCTTATTCTGGTATATGCTTTAGCCTATCACATAACTAAAAAGGACACTAACAGTTTAATAATACTTCAGGGTAGAGAAGGAATGAGAAACAGACAGAGGGAAGTAGAGAAGAGGTAGGAAGGAAGGATGGACGAAAAGAAGGAAGGAGGGGAGAGAGATCAGTGTTTTATAGTACTTAGCAGGATTTATGGAAAAGAAATGGATATTTTCCCGATACAGGCATGCATTCATCCCTTTAGTAACACTAATTATTCTGAAACTTTAGGCATCATAGCTAAAGTATAATATTGCCTACACATAACCACATCATACTTTTATGGCTTATTTATAGAAGAACACTGTATATTTGTATTTTGTATTGGTAATATATATGATGTGTGTTGTGAAGTCTTTATGGAGAAATAAAAAGCCTAGTTAGATACATAAAAGCACTAAAGAAATTTTAATGTAACCTAAGAATTAACTTTAAATAAAATCTGCTTTTTAACTATACAGCGGAGATGTAGAAAAGTTTTTGAGTATTCATTTAATCAACTTCATATAAAATTCACTTTATTAAAATAACTGATCAACATTTTAGAATAAAAATATACCTATACACATGCAAAGAAAACAGTTGGAGTTATTGAAATTTTTATGGTCTTATTTTGAAGTTTAAAAAATACAACTTAAAAATGCTTTTTTCCAACTTAAATACATATATTTAGGAATTATCCTTTTTTTTACTCAATTTTCCTTTTAGGTTGAGAACATTTCCTTGGCTTTTTCTTTTCTTTTCTTTTTTTTTTAATGTGCTTGGTACAGGGTTCCCCTATGCCGCCTGGACTTGTACTGATCCTCCTGTTTTCAGCTTCTCCTGCACTGGGATTACAGGCATGTGCCAAAATGCCCTGACTGCAGCTCAGCATGCCCAGGAGTAGGGCTGTTGCTGCCTGTGGTGCCAGGGATCAAACACAGGTTTGTGCACTTGCCTAAGCAGGCGCTTAGTCCACTGAGCCTATTTTTCTTGACCTTTTCTTGGCTTTTAAAGACCACAAAAATCTATTTAGCACATTGGTCCTTCTAACACACTTAATAATTTTTCACAATTTAAAAAAAAAATTAAACAATATGAACAAGCTAATGAGTAACTGTTCTTTAGGAGAGGGTTCATTATTTCCATTCATAATATTTTCTCCTCTGAAATTACATTCATTCTGGATATCTCATTTTGTAGTTCTATAATCCCTGTGAATAATTAATATGAGGATTTAGTTACAAAATGCAAATAAATATTAAAAGATAAAACCTGTTTTTCAGATACATTTAAAAGTTCTGAAAGCCTCTGAAAATATAATTTGTGGTCCTTCTCTTGCAAGCAAAGACTCACTCACCTATTCGGCTACCATACATTTAATACCTATCACAAAATGCACTGTCAGGAAATAAGAATAGCAGTCACATTAGTCCTTTTTAATTAATTGCCAGAGTCAAAGGTAGCCACAGTTGAAGGGAGCAATTTGGGTTACCTCCAGAAGTCAGTAATCAAGACAGAGCCAGAGTTGAGGTTCAATGGTTCATAGAGTTAATGCTCACAATGAAATTCACGGCCAAGTACACAGACAGCATAGAGCACAGTTAACAAATGCTAAAAACTAAGGCAAAGTACTTAACAAAGCCAACTAGGCAGACAAAATAACAAAGTAATGAAAAAGGGATTCAGGGGCAAAATTTGCATGAGGTAAGATACTGGGTCATAGTAATAAAATAGGCATGTTGCTGTTTTAATATTTAATTTTCTTAATATTATAAAAATATGAATTTCTACTGTCACACAATGCAGTAAGAACTGGAGTTCTCTACACAAAGTTTGGCTAAACATATATAATACTAAATCTCTCCATTCATCTGTGAGATGCATGATAATTTGAACTTAGGCAAAGCCACATAATTTCTCATATTTAATGGGCCCTCTACCTTGTTCACTGGTTAGAAAAACAAAGTAATGAATGAAAGGGTAGAACCCCAACTGCAATCTGCATTATAAGTCTTCTGTGTATAGTCTGTGTGTCAGATACTCCATTCTTCTGAGGTTTTTGTTTGTTTACACAATATCAGGATAATGTTACTAATTTTGTAGATGATATAAAGATTTCAATAAAGCTACTATTTTTTGTATTTAAATATAATAATGTGTAGTTACAATGTATACAATCTTCAACTTATTAAAGAATTACAGTACCAGGGCTGGCGAGATAGTTCAGCTGTCTAAAGCGCCTGCTTAGGCAAGCTTAGGCAGGCACAGGGGACCTCTGTTCGATCCCAAGCACCACAAGTTGCAGCAGCCCCACCCTCAGGGCAGGCTCAGCCAGCCAAAGAAAAGAGTGAAAAAGGAACTACAATACCTTTCATCTGCCCCTCAAAGGTAGACTCTAAGGAATGAAAATGCAACCTCTGAAAGGGAGAAGTAAGAGACTCTGATGCTTTACCAATAATAAGAGATTAAATCAGCAACATATCATTACACAATAAATGCTTTTGCATATGTGTGTAGAATATAACTTAGCCTCATTTTTAACTGAGCCACAATGCAATGAAATTGTTTTGAATTAAGTATGACAGAAATACAGCAAAAATTCAGGCAGTAACTAAAAGCCCAATCTAGGAAAAGCAACTTACTTATAATGGAGGTTATAACCTAAGTGTAAGTTTTATTGTATTCTGTTCATTCTTCTTTAAGATCATATTCTCAACAACAGAAAATGCTTTTACGTCCCATGTAAACACACAGTTGTATAGTTCCCCTTTGGCTACACAGCAATGACTTTTTTGGATGATTTTCATGCTGTTAAGTGGACCATTAGTACTCGATTTGTGCCATTACATACCAACTTAATAGTGACAAACAAACTTGCAAAGCAGCACAGCATCACACTGCCTGCACTATTAATTTTCTTTACATTCTCTAGATTCATTTACATTTAAGTTCAGTGAAATGAAACTGTTAATATTGTTTTTCCTAAGCATAATTTACTACACAATTAATGTGATAATGTGAACAGTGTCACCACACTTACCTTTAATTTGTAAGAAATGAAGAACTGAATAAAGACCCAAACATATACTCCATAGCTTTGTATCAAAATTGTCTGGTCCGGGAAGCTAAGTTTCATTAAAAATTAAATTATTTAAGATAGAATAAGAGGTTCTAATGGAGCTCTATTATCTATCATGTATATACAGTATGTACCCTCCCCCCCGCCCAGCACCAAAGATTGAACTCATCTCTGGCCCCTGTACTTGCCAGGCAGGCGCTTAAGCCACTGAGCTGTCTCTCTGGCCCCACCATATGTTCTAATAGTCTCAGAGTATGTGCTGTCCAAATCAGTGTTGCCTCTAGTGTGCACTGCTCATTACAATGGGACAAGAAGTGGGGATGAATGGCTCACATGGCTGTTGGACATAAAGAGCTGAAAGCACAGGCCCTTTTGACAAAGCATGGATACTGAGCCTTCTGCCAGGAAATAAATGATCTATCCAGCTATGGAATTATTAAAGCATATTGTAAGGATAAAATGATTACAGAGAAAGGTACTCTTAAATAAATGCTTCTCATACTTTGTAGATTTGTAATACATATTCATAAAAGGGAAACTGTACAAAACATATATGATAAAGATGAAACTATTCACAATTGGTAAAATACTTAAAATATTATTTGTTTTTTTTCCAGAGGATGATATCTTAAAAAATACCAGTAGAAAAGATAGGGTTTTTGTTTCCTATATTTTTCTGCTGTTTTATAATCTACTAAAAAAAGACCCAAAAAAGGCATATTATTAAAAATGCAGTAAACAATCTATGGATATTCTGCTTGCATATCCTCACCCTTGTGACCCCAGTCTCTCTGGCTTGGCTTCTACCTTCAGTGGTTCTTTGACAACTCAAATTCACCAATGCCAGACAAGTAACGCCTACACCAGGAACTAGCATCACACAACTCACAACTGACTGCAGCTGCTGTACCAAAATCTTGCCTCTCTCACCACTGACTGGGAAAAATGGAGGACATGCTCCCCCCTCATTTGGGGCAGCCTGGCAGGACCCAGCTTTGGTCTCTCACCACCTGGACCAAAAAACACCAGCTGTCCTCACTCTTCCCTCCAGCATGAGTATATTCATCTTTATCAGTGTTTGACTCTGCCTTGGAAGGCACTGAAACAGGAATATATTCAACTGTTGTAAGCCCTCTTATAGACCAGCCCTCTCTGGCTGATCATTCACTCTTTCTACCTCTCCTATCCAGGCTACTCCTGCCTGACATCTCCAGCTTCTGCCTACTTCACCCACCTCCTCTTTTTCCTTTTGCTATCCTGGCACAGAGTCCAACTTTAGCTGACAAGGCCTTCCCTCCTTATCCTAACATACTACTGTCTGATAGGTGAGATGCTATCATGGGCATAGAAATAAATGTTCTCAGCTTCAAAAAAGAAAGAAGAAAAGACAAGGACAACTATTATCATATTTAATGCTATAAACACTCAGGTCAGAAAATGAGTGTTAGATTCATTTTATAGAAGAAAGACTAAATAATACCTCCAAAAGACATCTGGTAGAAGGCAGAGATAGGGTAAGAGTTCAGCCCTGTTCCATCTGTTGCTCCTTGTCTGTATTTCACAGATAAAGTCATTCAGATGTCTCTGTGATCCTGAGTTCTCTCCCTTTTCTTATTAACATCACCATTTAAGCAGATCAAATGTCACAGATCAACTCATGTTTATTAAGATACAATCAAAAACTCAATCTAAGACAATCACACTTACATATAACATTTAATACAGACTGTCTAAACATTAAATTAGTCAGCATGGTTCTAAACACTGATTGTTTCACTTCAATTCTTTTATTTTTGGAAAAACAAAATCATTCTTTGGGTATATTTTCTAGGACAAGATACTTTCCTGAGTGCAAAATATTTAAGAAGAGATACTTGTATCTAAGGTTCTCTGAAGATCTAAATAGAATTTTGCATTTTCTACAATCTGACATTTTTTTTATTTTATTCTTTTTCTGGTGTGTGTGTCTGTGTGCACTTGTTTTTTCTAGAATGTCCTGCAGCATCTAGGCCTCTATTACTAAGCACAAGTAATGGAGAAAAAAACAAAACAACAAACCTACGGTTCCAACAACTGAAAATGCATCCAGCCACTACCCACTGTTCCTAGGAGAGTGGGTGTCATGCATGGATAGGAATTGTATGTCCCTTTTACAACATTTTATAAAATACATCCACTCCATAAGGGCAGAGAAATTTAGCATACCATTAGAACATAAATTATATCTATATTGACATTTTTACTGAGAAATATTAAGTCCTGAATAACCTTGATCTAATATCCAGTATTTCAGGATTCCAAAGTTACCAAGAAAAATAGCAAAGAGTATGAAGCTTACAGTTCTGCAATGTAATTTAATGGCATGACATGGAAAGAACCATGTTCTTTATATTTAGGCTCAAAAGTGGAATCTATTTTCAGTCTACATTTCAGAGAGCAAATTTATTCTCCTGACACAGACAAAATAGCATGACACCACAAACAAGAACACAAAACACTCTGGTAATATAAAAAGATATAACATGTATAGTGTGGAAATATTACTGGAAAATATGTAAAATAAATGAAAATATACTGCTGAAAAATTGTAAGTGAATGTCAAATTAACAAGACAAATAATCTAAACATGTATGACCATTTCAGCAATTTGGACATCAATGGAAATTTTCCCGCACTTTCCTATTTGAGCTTAGCTTTGGCTCCAATTCTATTGTTAGTTTTGCATCCTAATGAATCCCTAAAGAAAAAGCTCTAAAAACCTATCTTGTCTGGATTCCATTTTTTTTATAGCATCACTTTGGAAATTTATTTAATCTCATTTCCTTTGTTAAACTGTAGCTATTTAGAAGTTTTATACACATGGCATTTGCTTGATACAAGAAGGCCATTCAATCCTCAATGGTCATTTAAATATTCTCTATATTTTGAACAATTATCTTGGCCTTTAATGCTGTGCATTTCATATTTCTCAATGCTTTAGAGCGCAATACAATGCAATATCCCCTTTAACCTATTATCTATCAATTGCCAGTTCACTTAACTGTACAATATATTTTCTCCTAGATTAAAAAAAAAGGCAGGACTTTATTTTCTCTTAAAATTCTTAAATTTCTATAGTAAACACTTATTTTATGATCAGAAAGTAAAAAGTGAAGTTTAACAAGGACTGTTCACCTATATTTGTGTGTGTGTGTGTGTGTTTGAAATTATTTTTGACCTAAGCTAGATGAAACTAGAGTCTCATAAACATGATGCTACCACTAAGTGTCCCTCTAGCCTCTTTTTCTCATATTTAATTATTTGGTCTCTATACAGAAAACAGTAGGTATCACCTCTGATTCATACTGTTCAGAATTTTCAGATTTCTTAGAATTTATGTCAAAAGTTTAGTGTATTTTGGTATTAATATTGAAAAAGTAATCACTGTTCCTAACTATATATTTCTAAACCTTATATTTGAAAATAATTTAACCTGTCATCAACTTAGTCTTTGAGTAACATGTTACAAGTTCCACCATCCCACATCTGGGTTTTCCACATTCTCTTGGAATACTGTATTTCCTCATTTACAAAATACCCAAATCTCCAACCTCACAATATTGGAGCTGGCAACATTGTATGACAAGGCACTTGACATATCAGATATCAATCAGTGTGTCGAGTACCAGACGATCAGAGATATAAATAAGTTTGAGAGGAACCAGATTTAGTGCCTTGCTCTATGCATGTATAACTATACATTTCCAATGAATATTATTAAATGTAGTTATCAAATATCTGATAAATAAAAAATTAGGGTACAATAATGGTAACAATGATCACATTTAACTCATACAACTGGTCTATTAGATTTACTAATAGCTAAGTTCACCTATAAAAATATATGGAAAACCTGAGCCAGACATATCACCATCAAAAGCACGTGTAGCATGCATTTAAAGTTTTACATTCCTGAAAAAAAATTCATAGAACTATGGAATGCACTATTAAGTTCATATTTTTTGCTAACTTAACTAGACTTATTTACTGATATATACATTTATGTATTTAAAATATTATAAAGCACTTGCATTAAAATTTATCCCCAATACAAGCAAGTTAGCAAAATGAATATAGTATTCTCTACAGTGAATTTGCTTTCTGAAAATATCTATATATTTATATAAACAATATATATATACTAGCAATGATCACTGGAAATCCCATACCTTCATATTTTTACGTTTAGAGTTAGATGAATTTTTATTAACAATGCACATATATACCTATCAACAGGATTAAAAACAAAAAAGATACTTAATAAGCTCCTACTGTCCCATCCTAATTTATTATCCACTTGGCTGAAAAGGAATCATTCTTCTGACATCTAACACAGATGAGACTTGACAATGATTTTCTGTATATGATGACAAAAACATAAGTAGGATTAGATCAAATGTAAAATTTATGCACGGAAAAGAAAATAATCAACAAGGAGAAAGGGTGACCTACAGAATGAGAATATATTTGCAAACAATATATCTGATAATGGCATATAATCAAAATGCATATGCAACATCTTATTTTAAATGGATAGAAGAGTTGCATAAATGCTTTTCCAAAGAAGGACTTCAATGGTCAAAGGATATATAAAAAGATTTTCAACATCATGAATCACCTGGTGAATGAGTCACCTTTTTGTTGCTGTCAAACAAAATCATGACATATCCAACTTGAAGGTGGAAAGGGTCATTTTGGCTCATAGTTTTGAGAGGCCTCCTTGTACGATAGGCCTCTTCCAAGGCAGAAAAGGGTGGCAGGAGAAAGCTCCAAACCTCATGGCAGTCAGGAAGTAGACAGAGAGGGGACAGACAAAGACAGAAGAAGAGGTCAGGGCAGGAGACAGTAGCTACTCTTCAAAGACACACTCTCAGTGACTGACTTCCTCCAATGGGATCCCATCTCGTAACAGCACAGTGAGCTCCAAACTGATCAACAGATTAATCACTTCATAAATCTCCAACATGAATAAATGGGTCTTTTGAGGTATGCTCTTGATTCAAAGCATAAAAACAAGGAAATGCAAATCAAAATTCACCAAGATATCATCTACTATCTGCTAGGATTATCATTATATATTAAAAAAAAAATTGTAAGGGTTGACATGGATATAAAGAAAAGGAAACTCATGTCCAAGATGGCACAAGTACTATGATAAACAGAAAGGAAGTTCATCAAAAAATTAAAAATAGAAGTACAATATGATGCACAATTTCACTTCTAGGTATTCATCCAAGTATGCATATTAGAAATTCAAAAGATATTTGCACTCATGTTCACTAAAGCAATGTCTCCAAGAGCCAAGAAGTACAAAACACCAAAATACCCACTGATAAGAAAAAAGGAGAGAAAAAGAGGTGAATACACCTAATGCAATATTACTTAGCCATTACAAAAGAAATAAATGTTACCACATGCATTGACATTCATGAACCTTGAGGGATTATGCTAAACAAAATAAACTATGTAGGAGGACAAATTCTGCATGATTTCACCTACAAGAGTTATCCAACATTGTCAAACTGAGAAGTAGAGACTACAACAGTAATGACTAAAGGTCGAGAGGAGGGGAATGGAAGAGATTATTAGTCCATGAGGAAAAAATTCAACTACACAAGATAAGTCTTCAAAGTATGCTGCAAAATATCTTTCCTATTGTTAACCATACTATAAAAATTTGGTAAGCAGAAAGATTTCATGTTATGTGTGCTTATTGCAAATAAAAAAACTCATATGACAAATAAAACATGTAGTCAAATGCATAAACAAAAAGTATGACTCTATATAACATCACTAATTGATTTAATTTAGAAGCTATAACCAGAGAAAAAGGGGGAAAATATTTTGATATGGAAAATAGTGAAAATGTAAAGCATTTACAAAGCTAGTTCCTGTTCACATAAACATTAAAATGTATAATTCACCAATGATTTTAACATAAATTTCTCAACTCAGCCAACATAAATCAAAATTAAGTTGATATATATTCACACAAGTCATTGAGCAAAACTCAAAATTAAAATTGAGCAAGACTGAAAAAATTATAACCTATTTAACTGCTACTTATATACAATAGTTTCTTATTTGAGAATTTAAATATGATTGTATTACAACTGAATGTCTATTATGTGACTCATGTTAAAGCGTAACTGTAATTAAAACAGTATTAAAAGCTGAGACCTTGGGGCTGGGGAGATGGCTCTGTAGAATTAAGCGCTTCCCTGGCAAGCACAAGGGTCTGAGTTCAATCCCTGGTTCCACAAAAAAAATGAAAAGAAAAGAAAAAAACTGAGATCTTTAAAAGGTGGTTAGTCCATGAGAATTCTGCCCTTATTAATGGTTCATATAAAATTTCAGCCTTCTGTTTCTCCTGCCTTTCCGTCTTCTAACATGAGATGATCAGCAAAAATGTTAGCACCTTAGTTAAATTCCCCCTCTCCAAAGCTGTGAGAAAATAAAGTTATTTTCTTTATAAATCACCTAGTCTCTGGAACTTTGTTGTAGCAGCATTAAATAGAATTAAGACAGTTATTAAATTATATTATAAATATGAAAAACAATAAAAATGTCTCATGTACATGTTTAAATTATACTTTGAAATTTAGATACATCTATCATAAAGAAAACACATTTACTCTCATTCTAATGCAGTGTTTTAAGTAAAAATTCTTTAGCAGTATCCATTTAATTTTACAAAGCAAAGTTAATTTTTGTTTCCACAGTAAGAAAACACATTAGTATGCAAATAAATTCATTAAAACAAAAGTTAAACCACAGTTTTCCTTTTCAGTGTATGCTGTCTTTATGCATATAAAAATGTGAGACATTTTCCTGAAATACACGGAAGTACAAAACAAGACAAGAGCTATATAATGGTCCCTTGGTTGACTGACTTAATTTATGCTATGAGTTTAGAAAAGATGGCCACATTTGTGTTTGTGTTGGAAAGAAGATCATTTGTGTTTTCACCAAATGCAGTTTGCAAAAAAATAAAATAAAATAAAATTTTGCCAAATGCTTGTTTGCAATTCAAACTGTTTTCAAACAAAAAACAGAGGCACCACTGGATTACTGTAATACGCAGTGTTCTATCACCAATTTCCACAGTGTTACAGTTGAAAAACCCAGTCTATTCTGCTTAACAGCTAGTAGCACAAGTAAATATAGTAATTGCTCAAATATAAAAGATTATATTGTTACAAAATGTGAGCTTTCAATAAAATTAAACTTTTAAATATTTCTGCTATAGGCTTAAATGTCAATTTCCACAATTCTAAAGTTTTGTTATTTTTAACACATAAAAGATGCATTCATAAGATAGTGATAAACTATATTATAATCAAGTTAGCATATTTAGCATACATATCACCTTAAACACTTTTCACTTATTTGGTGAGAACATTTAAAATCCACTTTTTGATATGTTGGAGTATACAATACAATATTGTTAACTGTAGTCTCCCAGGAGAAGGCGAATACCAAAACTTAGTCCTCTGATCTCACTGTAATTTTGCACTCACTCACAAATTTCTCCTCAATCTCTCCACTTTGCCTCCCTAGCCTCCAGTAACTACTGTTCTATTCAATTCTGCTAGAAACCCAACTTCTAAAAATTTTTAATTAAGGTGCTAAGATAAACTTGAGGATTTGATACACAAGTGCAGACTTTTCTTCTTTAAATGCACAGAATATTCCATTATTAGTTTCTTTTGTAGCTTTATATTATCTTTTCCCAAGAGCTATACCAATATCTTCCTGAAAAATGTAAATATAAATATACAGACAAGATCAAATAAATTCTAAATCAGTTTAAAACACACACACACACACTTCTCTCTAACCTAATCTTAAACAATAAAATGTTCTTTTACTGAAAACATTTACTATTAAAAACAAAAATTAAAAAATCTAATGCCCCATCACATTAAGATGACTAACCAATTCATGCTGAATTAACAGTGACACATTAATCCTATTGCTATTGTGAGTAGAAAAATATTTTGATGGAGAACTAAGATAACCCAACTTAAGAAACAAAGCCCACCTGATAAAAGTCTATTAATTATTTCATAAAATTGTTATTGAGGACCAGATGCCTGCAAGTTGTACAGAATAACAACTCACAACAAAGCCAAAATTTTTGTCCCCTTCTAGATGGCTTGAATCACCAGTGGTCCATGCATGGTTGTGCCATCAAGTGAGTTTTTGTTAATTTTACCAGTAAAAAAGATGAGAAAGGTGATTAGATGCACTTGTACCACCAGTAGTACGAGCCCGCATGAATGTGCTTAAATAGATTATGAGAAACTATGTATTTAAGAATTTAACTAATGTTATAGAACAAAGATTAAATATATACTAAAAATGCTTATACATCTAAATTGATTAACTCTAGGTTCATAAATATTTTTTTTAAAGGATAGAGAATATAAAAAGGAATGTATCTCAGGACAATAGGGTAGATGAGATCTGAAAGATGGCTACAAGTTGATAAAGGTAGACAATATTACAGGAATGGAAGTAGCAAAATAAACCGTACTTAGGAATAATACAGTACAAAAAAGATAACAACATTGAGTTTCTCTGCAAAGTAGCAGAGATAACAGGCTGAAAAGGAAAATCAGAATGGCCATGAAATGAGGACCATAAAGAATTTTCAACATAAATGACTTCACACTTATCACTATTCACACTATAATCAAGGTATGTCTTAGAAATATTCATCTAGTGGACAATAATACTGTATCCATCTAGTGCCTGTAAGTAATCAACAGATGGTTTATACTGTTATTGGTACAAATTTCACTGAAGCTCACTCCAGTTAGGGGGAGCAAAGTGGTAAGAAGATCACAATGACATGTTAAAACAGTTTTAAGAATGTAGATCAATCCATAAAAGTTTATCTTTGCGGAACCCTCTCAAAACCTCTCTTTCTCCCAAAAGAAACAAGCAGAAAAATTGTGTGGGGGAAGGCACACTATCAAACTGTTTTTAATCTTCACCAACTTAATAGTAATTCTTAAACTGCACACTAGGGTATACTGCGTTAACATAGTATTTCCTACCCACCAAAAAGAATTGGCAGCGAACTAAGCTACAGGAATTTGGGAGCAATCACAATTATGAACTCTGCTACTAAGATAATAACACGTTCATTCCGCTTCTAATTTTGTGGCAAAGGATTCCTAACACTCTACTGCAATGACTGTTAGGGTTGTTAATGATATTTTAATTAACCTCTTTGAAGTAAGTTAAATTTACCATAAATGGGTTACTGCCTACAAGCTGTTCCTGTTTTCTCTTATGCCACTGCATACTGTTACCATAGCAGTTCATAAAGTTGGAAACAATTATGCAGGAATGTACTGAGTGTGGTTAGGCATACTGAATGGTTTTTTAAAAACTTAACACTAAAGCAATCCTTACTTTGTGTGCATGTACAAGAAGGTGCAGCAAATGAGAGATACAAATTGTGTATTTTGATATATGAATAGGATCCTTTTGCACTAAATGCTAAACATAATTTGTTTCCTGTCATTAAGAAAGATTAAAGCTAAGAACACATGGTCAGAAAATACACTTACCACTTGTCCATTGTGTGGGTTCTTGTGAGCATATGGAGGTCCACGGATATGATTCCACATCTGGCCAGATGTCATAGCAAAGACAATACACTGAGAAATAGGACACAATGTTTCAATATATAAGCCAGAGAACACACACACAAAAGTATGCTCAAAACAGTTCTGAAAACATAAGGCATTTTAAGGCAGGGTGGAAGACAGTGTAGGAATGAGAACACACAGCTCAATCACAAGTATGTTTTGTTTAAACCATATACTTTCAAATTCATGAACTTAGTTCATGAATTTAGACTTAAATGTATTCTTTTTGTTTAGAAAAACATGCAGCACTATCCATGGTCCTATACCTTTCTCAATCCCTTATATTTAAATAATTTTTAAATGACAAATGAGGATATAAAAAAGGAAAAGTAGGGTGGGGCAATTTATGGAGAATATTTAAACCCAGAGAATATATTTGGGTTCTACTGCACAAATGCTCTGAAGTATCAATAGTGTTTCAACAGAAAAATGGTAATGAGACACAGGTTTAGAGTTGTTAGCTGTAAACGGGACCCACAATCTTCCTAGTCTGGGCTCACAGCGCCCAGGGCAGTCCAGGAGATTCCTGTTCAGTTCTCACCCTCTCCAAGCCTGTCTCCTAAGGTTGCTTCACCCTGTCTCTTGGAAAGGTGTCAGGTAGGTCCTAGAGCAAGACCATGAATCCTTTTAGTTTATGTCTTGTACTCTGAGTAATGCCTTTCAAGTCACAATACATAGTGTTACAACTACTGTTATTCCTTTATCTGATTATGAAATTTTCTTTTATCATAAAAAATGTTATCTAAATCCTTTCCCCATTTTCTTAACATCTTAGAAACCAGATTTGACTCATACAGATTTAGGCTAGGTTGAGACACTGAAAGTCAAGATTTTATATTTAAAAGATACCAATTTACCACATTAACAATCACGTAATTTTTTTAAATTGCATAAAAAATAAATTGTATACTTAATTCATATTACTGTTTCACTGAAATTAGAAAGTACTATAAGTTGATTATACTATAATTATGATACAGTGTTCAAGCAGAATACTTTTAAAGATTACAGGAAAAGACCTCTCTAGGGAACAAACACATCTACAATAAAAGAAAAGATCTTTTTATCTTTAACACATAGCCTACAATACTAGCGCAGTTCGTCCCAAGCCACTGACCTGACCAGGAAGGCCAGCAGCTCAGAAGAGGAACTGCTGGTAAGCTAGCAAATGATCACCTGTATTTATAGGTGCTCCCCACAGCTCACATTACTGCTTCAACGGTGCCTCCTGTCAAGCAACTTTCAACATTAGATTCTTATAGGAGTGCAAGCCCCCCAGGGAGTGGCTCATAGACAGTACTCTCTATTTTTCAGGAGGATAGGCACAAGGATAAACTGTATGAGCTCTTCTTGCCAACCAACAACACCGGTGCAGAACAGCTCAAGTCTATGAATGATTAGACATTAGGAAAACTGAAATTGTCAGTATATACATGAATGGAATGGCTCCCAAGAGTGGATGGAATTCTGGTGTCATTACTTAAGGTTGCATCTAAATATAAGTCTAGACACTATGTGCCATCCACACAGAAACACTGGTCAGTGAGGAAACGTTACCTGAATTTAACAAGTTTTTCAAGACACAATTAAAATTATCAATTATATTAAAGTGTATGTCCTCAACTCATGTCTGTTCATTATGGGATAGAGGCAGAATATACATGTATTCTCTTGCAGATGGTTTCCAGCCACAATTTGAGTTACAAGAGCTACTCTTAAAATCTCTAAGAAAAATATTCACCACTGGCAAGACACAATGTCTCAAAAGCTGCTTACATATATGACATGTTTAACTTGCTCAATAAACTCAGTTATGTCAAAGGAGAATGGCAACTGTGTTCAAATTGGCAGATTAAAGAAATTAAAAAATGAAGTGGAATTATACGGAATTGACATTTCAAACATTAGCAGAGATTCTGAAAGAGACAAACCCATGGTCTTCTCAGTCAGTGCATGCTCACCAAGCTCAGCTGTCATAAGTTAAGCTTTCCCTCCCAACCACAAAAGACTCCCATAAGGGGAAGGAATGCATCTTCAACCCGCCTGTGAATAATCAGTGTCTTAGTTACTTTTTCTCTCATTGCTAAGACAAAATACCCAACACCAACATTAAGGAACAAAGCTCAGTTCGTAGAGCTTTTATTCCCTATCAGCTGACTACAGGGCAGAATGGCAAAGAAAGGAAAGACCAAGCCTCTTATCCTCCCTTATGTTGTAAGCAGGCTACCTGGCCCTCCAAGTAGGTGTAGCATTCACACCATGTCACGTCCTCCTCTTGCCCAGGCACTTCTCAAGTTGACACAATATATCAACTGTTACAATCCGGCAAATCAACTTTGCCCATGCTAAAAGAGGATCAATTGCTTGAGATCCCATTTAAAAATATGTCTGCAACTTCAAATCTCCAGACATTCTCAATTAAGTCAAGGCAGAATACCCTGAGATTGCCTCCAAAACATGAAAAATCCTCCTTTCTTTACCAGCACTTTATCTTTGTGAGGCAAAGTTTTCTGCAGGGACAGAAATCCAAACAAGATTATGAAGTAGATGGGACACATGCAACAGGCTTAGGTTTCACTGTCTTACACTATTCCTCAGATAAGACCTACCTAACTACAGAGAAATAAGCTCGGCTTCTCACTGATTCTGCTGTATGGCAAATGTGTAATTATTTCTTTATATATTACAACATAATAGAAATAAAGTGCCAAACAAATGAAATATTGGAATCACACCCAAAGCATCATCCTGGTCTATGGAAAAAATGTCTTCCACAAAGCTGGTCCCACATACCAAAAAAGGTTGCATATCTGTTTGGATATTACCACTAACAAACAAAAGCCCTTAAATTTATTTCAAGCTTACTTTTATCAATCTGCTCATTCCTGGCCTATGTCCTCTTTCTGTTTTTAGTGATAATCCTACTTTCAATTATAGTCAACAAAAAAATGCAAAGCCAAGATTGCATTTTGGTGTATGTGCTGCTGAGGTGATCATACAGGACTGTGCTTTAGAAATACAGTGCTTGTCACACTGAGAACCAGGCTAAAGAAATCAGTTTAGAAATTTGTGCATAAATAAATGCGAGTGAATGCGGTGACTTATCTCATGATACTAATAAGAATTGAGAGAAGTAAATATAGAGCAAAAGCATTTAAGATGTAAAGTCAAAAGGCCTGCATGCGAATATGACAGAAAATAAGTCATAAACTTTAAAATTCCTGCACAGTCTCTTCTGGGGGTGTGTTCACTTCCATACTAACTTAATAGACAAAAATATTTAGAAAAGTCATATCTACCATAAAATCTTCATCAATATTTGGACCTGCACCTGGTGTATCGAAAGCAAGTTGCAGAACAGAGTGTATTGGTAGATAATCAGGGCTCTTAAATTATAATTCTGAGATTCAAACTTATTTTCAGGATTTTGCAGTTTTAGGAAGTTTATTAATCTGAGACTCAGTTTTCTGTCTGTAACATTAGAATACAATATGACTCAATCATTTTCAATTCTGCAGCTTTGAAGCAAGTTGTCTGTGTTGTGCATCTGAAACTGTACCTTGTACATCATGTAAGCTTAATAAATATTATTGTTTTATTCTGAGTCCTTTACAACCTGCTCCAGCATTCTTTGTAAAGAGAACCATGCTCCTTAAGTAATCAAATGGCACTGAACGGTCTAGCCAGGTCATTCTCTTTACTTCCCCTTGTCTTATTTCCCTCCTTGCTGGGACACAATACCTAACACCCCTAAACTAAAGGAAGAATGGTTTATTTTGGCTCACAGTTGGCAGAGCTTTTAGTCCATAGTTGGCTGATTCCAAGCAAGAGTGGTGTGACTGAGAGACACAGTAGGGGAGAAATGCACACAGTATGGCAGCAAGCACAGAGCAGAGAGTAGAAATCAAAAAAGGACGGAAGGAGATATACACCAATCCAGGCCATGCCCCTAGTGACCCACCTCTCAACAGGCTTCACCTCCCAGCATTGTTGTACGCAGCTAAATTAGATAAAAAATATTTTAGGCAGTGAGTCAGGGATGGGCCCTCAGCAACTGTGGGCCAGACCCCAAAAGATGAAACAAATGCACACATATACCTCTCCAGGGAAGGACACCAGAGACTGATATTCTAAACAGGCTTTAAAAAGCCAGGAAGAGTCAGTGACCCAACTTCCTACATTCAAAGGCCCTGTTCCATATTCATGCACTTTGCTGTGTGACTCCCTTCCCCATTCAATCCCTACTTAACCCACTTTACCTGAGCAACTGTGCTTGTAATCTTACTGGTTAACCATAATTTTGTCCCGCCTCATACCCACCTTGTGAGTTCTCGTTTTCTTCCTTGGACTTGCCTCACCTCATGGATTTGTTCTACAAAAATCCCTTTAAAAAGCAGGTTCCTTGGCAACCTCTTCAGTCCCCTTCCTTCCTTTTCTCGGGCAGAAGCTTTTATTCCCTTAGTAAATATATTTGGCTCTTAATGTCCATTGTTCCTAAAATTCATTCCTCAAATTTAGAGAACACAAACTTGTCCTGCATATCTTTCTGGCTGGGAGTTTCTTTCCCCTATAATCCATTGCTGAATATCACATCCCAATGACCCAATACCCTCTCAGAATCCCTACCTATGAATGCTTACAGTTCTGAGGGGGATCTAGTATAAATTATAGCACCCCTACATCCATAGTAGTAATGCCTATAATGTCATCTGGTTACAGAAAACAGACAACCACACTAAGAAATGGCCCTTAGGAAGTTTAAGAGGCAGTTTACTACACCAGTGGGCTTAACTGGTATTTTTTCCAAACAGCCCCACCTGGTAGGGTCTTGGGCCTTTTATAGGGAGAAAAAGGGAGGAGGTACACATGCAAATTTGCTGCATTATGACTGGGGGGCTTGGGGATATCATGGTTTGCTAAGGAAGTTTAAACATCCTAGGTTACATTGCAGGGCCATCAGTTATACAAAGCACAAGTTACACAAAGGAAGAAATGTTCTGTTACAGTTTAAGTTACATTGCAAAGCCATCAGTTATTCAAAGGCAGTAAACAAAGGAGTTACACAAAGGAAGAAGATGTGTTCTGTTATCAGGCCGGCCAGATATGTCTGCTTGGTATTGGCAGGCATCCTGGATAGGCTCTTGATAGGCTTGTATTTAAATTTTTAATTTTGTCCTTCAATTTTATTAATACTATCTCAACTCAATAAACTTACCTACACTGTCCACAGGTAATCTCTAGTCTAGGAACAGCTCCCTATGAAACTGTTCACAATTATTCATCTGACAATTATGTACTGAGCATCTAGGTCTTTTACTGGTTACTAAGGATAAAATAACAAAAAACAAAGATGTCTCATCTTCAACAATCCTGAATAAGTGACATGGGCCTTAAATCCTGAAAAGCATTTATTTTATTCATTCAACATGAGAATGTTTAAAAAAAGCCTATTATACTGACCAGAACTGTGTCAGAAAATAACAATAGAGTAATGAACAAAAATATAAGGAAAAGGGGCCAGGGAGATGGCTCAGTAGAATAAGTGCTTCCCTGGCAAGCACAAGGGCCTCAGTTCAATCCCTGGTTCTGCCAAAAAAAAAAAAAAGAAAAAAGGAAAAAACTGTCCTCATGGATTTTCAATTTACATTGTTGGGGAAGCTAACACATCTTATAATTATAGTACAATGTTGGCTTGCAAGCATAATTTGCTCTGGAAACATGGTTGCAATCCAAAGTATCTGCATATCGAAGTAAATTTCCCCTTAATAAATCATGGAGACTCAGAAGATTCATTCCACAATGCAAAAAATATTCATATAAAATGATTATAATAGGAGCCAGGAAGATAGCTCAGCAGTCTAAGCGCCTGCCTGACAAGCCCAAGGACCTGGTTCCATTCTGGGTTCCACATGCTGTGCTGGCCCTGCCCCGGGCCTGCTAAGCCAGCCACCAAAACCAGAATGGTAGCACATGCCTGGAATCTCAGCACTGGGGAGGCTGAAAACAGGAGGATCACTACAAGTCTGAGATGCATAGTGAGACCCTGTACCAAATACATAAATTTATAAATAGATTATAGTAATAAATTCAAAATAATAAAGAACATACAAAGTATATAGAAAAACAAATTAACCAACACTGACCTTTGAAAGTATGTGGCTGGTGAAGGCAAACTCAACAGAGGATTCTCACTGGATAGTCTGACTTGTACTAACACTGATGGAATCACTGCCATGTACTGGCTCAATGGAATCTCTCTTTTCATGTACCTTTAACAGGGAACCTATCAAATAATATTTGCTCTTGAGTCCACCTGATGATTTTGCAAAGATGTAACACTGCATTGTCACTAAAGGAATTCAGCTTGCAAAGCTACAGGCTAATCTGGGTAGTGATTTTCTATACGATTTTGCACTGTTTCCTGTATTTTTCAATTTTCCCTAATGTCATGTGAAGTGAAGGATTTCTCTCCCCTTTTCTCCTTTTCCTCTGTAGATAAGCTCTCCCCTTCATAATCTCTTGCTGTTGGGAGATGATCACCCATAGTCAGGCAGCAAGAGACAAAAGAACCATTGACTCAGTTGTGATCATATGACATTCAGCATCACATACTGTTCACAATGCAAGATACTGCTTGTTTATCAATTTAAAATTTATTAGAAATGTTTTCGCAATGAATGTTTGACTGGATATACTAGATGATGATGATGCTTTAAGGAACAAGAAAACAGGAAAGGTACTTTAAACTGGACAAGATCACCAAGGAAATAAAAGAAGAAACAGAAAAGAACTGAACCATCTCTCTGGTCATTCCAAGGTAAGAAGTATATGATACAGAAACAAACAAGTAAAAGAGATAAAGAATGAGAAACCAGAGAGGAAGAGGACAGGAGAGGGGAGGACAGGGGAGGGGAGGACAGGGGAGGGGAGGG
>NDGN011481050.1:0-10170 GCA_002564285.1 Tympanoctomys barrerae
TGAGTCCTTGCTCTGCCACTGCGTGGTGAGGGGGTCTTGGAGGGCAAGCATGGCAGACAGCGCCGTCCCCCGGGCTCCAGGCTCCGGGCTCCGGGTGGGTGGAGCGGGACGGTGGGCATGTGGACTCTCGTGATGAATGCTGGGCAACAGCAGAGTACCAAGAGCATGCACGAGGAAGCCCTGTCTGGCCTGGGGCTCCCAGGAAAGTATTCTGCAGGAAACGTGTACAAAGATGTCATCAGGAAACGAGTCATTTGGGCAAGGGAAGGCAGAGGACACAGGTGCTGGAGAGGAGAAAGGGGAGAGGTGGAGAGGCAGCGCGGTTTAGAATGTCATGAGGGATGAGCACATGCAAAAAGACGTGTGAGGAAATAATTCATTATGCTCACTCCAGTTCTGGAAGCCTCTGCCTGAGTAGAGCAGGCACCCGCCACTGAACTGCCTGGGCCACCAAGGCGGAGTCGTCTGTGGCTCTGTGTCCCGTGCCGCTGCCTCCCACTCAGAGGCTTGCCAGCCTGTCAGCTGCCTTCAGGACACGCCTTCCATACACGTGGACGGCTCACAGCTACAGCACAGTCACCTCCTACCTGTACTACCACAAGGCTGGGGTCTTACTTTGAGGATTAAATCTGCCTCACACTGAAATAGTCTATTATTGTGACCCTTCCAAAATAAAAGCAGATCATCATCAGTGTTCTTTAATCTTTCCACAACTTCCTCGGGAGCGAGTCAAAGTCTTCAGCAGGCTAGCAAGACCCCAAGGCACTTGGCTTCTGCTTACACCTCCACCTTTTGGTCCAATTTTTAATTCATTTTTTTATCGCTTTGTTTATATGATATGAAAGAAGAACACTAATTTATTAGCAACTGTTCTGAGAACTCTTTCCCACCATATTTACATGTCTATAGATACCCTACACCTCCAAAGGGTAGTGTTTGAAATTATCTTGGGTTTGACTTACACTTGAGTATATATTTTTCTAATATTTTCTTTTTAAAGAGGGTCATTATCTCTCAAAGAGACATTGTCTGTCACTCTTCTAGTACAGTAATATTATCTACTGTTCTAGATAAGCGTGGAATTCTCACAGCTCAAGACAGAGGCAGGCAGAACCGAGGCGCCACTCAGGGGTTCAGGTGGGGAGTCGCTCCATTGAGAGCCCCAGGCCTCTGAGTCCCCTGGAGAGCAAAAGGGAGGAGGAGACCTGGCAGCTGGATTCCCGAGGGCCAGGCCTGGACACTGCTCAGGCCCCATCTGACCCCAGGTGCATGTCCAGCTGAGTGGTGGGAGACAAAGGCAGGCACTGGTGATCGGCCTCGTCCCAACAGCGGCTAGGACCTGAGGCTCCCTGCGCTTCCTCACTTGGTCGCTTCCACCCAACTCCTAGGGAGCTTTTAGAAATGGCTGTCAATGTAAAACTGAAAACTCTTACACACACACACACACACACACACACACACAACATTTGTTGGTGACTTGCAAGTTTCTGAAAGGTCATTTAAGTTTTAAAAGAGACCAACATTTCAACAACCTTCAGAGGTGATGCACAAACTTGCAAGGCTGTAGAAGAAGTTAACCTCATCAAGTGAAGCACGAAAGGAAGACCAGCTTTAGTGCGTGGCTCCAAGCCCACAGTGAATTCCTGGTCCTCACCCCTGTGCATGAACGTGCACTTGAGGACACTGAAGGGAGGAGGAGGAACCTCACTCCAGGGCCTTTCCGTGGCTGGTATTCTCTGTGCCCCACAGCAGGCGTGGTGGGCAAGGCTCATCCTCCCACCCAAGTGCCAACAGAGTGACCCCAAGCCCACAGCCTATGGAGGCGGAGTGGCGCTCACGGCAGCAGCCATCTCCTGCTCACTTCACTTTCTGCCTCTCGCTTCAGGCCTCTTTCAGACAGTGAGGCTCCAGCGAGACACCCAGAAGGACACCGGTGGCTCCAGGCTCTGCCTGCTCCCTTCCCCCAGTGTCCCCTTCCACAGCTCCCCTCTCCCTCTGTCTGCCACGAGCAGGACACTTATGGCAAGGATCTGTAGCGGGCAGGTCAGGGGTCCCCACTCAGCTTCCCCAAAGGGGTGGAAGGGTGGGGTGCATGCGGGGTGGCACTGTGCCCCTCACCAATGCCAGGGGAGCCTCTGCTCCCCGACACCACCAGCCAGCATGTCCTGGCTGTGACACAGCCACCCAGTGCCACCAGGCATCACTTGCTGCTCTGTTCTGATTGTGTTCTTTATTTTGTTCATATGTTCACTCAACAAAGTCTTAAGTACGTGTCTGGCTCCAGGGTCCGGGACAGGTATGGACTCCCAAGGCACATGACGTACAGAGGAGTGATCACGCCACACAATGCAAGCGGAAGACCGCTCTCCTGAGGGCAGTGTGTGCAGAGCTTTGAAGTGTTCCTGGAAGCGGAGACACCTTGTAATGGCCTTGTAGCCAGAGGCCTCTGGGGAGCAGCGTTCCTTCCAGAGCTCGATAAAGAAACCAGCCCCAGCACACCTGTGGAGGAGGCGCTGCTCTGCTCTGCCTCATCCCCTCCCGCCCAGTGTGGGATGCTCCTGTCGCTCAGGGACCCTGAGAGCCAGATGCGAGGCCAGAGGGCTCCCAGGCTGTCCAGGAGACCCAGGTCCCCAGCCAGTGGGGCGGAGCTGGACACAGAGGCGTCTGGGCACTGAAGTCTGTTGGTAGAGCAGTGCACTGCGCAGAGCCTGCCCAGCCCAGCCAGCAGGTGCTGGCCTCGGGAGCACATGCGCTGCGTCGACTTGCTTGTAACTTACAGCGGGACATAAAAATGAGTGAGGACAATTCTGGCCTTGGGACACTTCTGGTCACAAAAGGACACGCACACACACACACACACAGATGGGACACGTGCACAGTGGCGCCTCGGTTCACAACGCGATTAACACAAGTCTGGTCAGAAATCAAGTTGGATGAGAACTGGATCTATTCAATGGCTAGGTTCAGCGTTGACCTGATGGAGAAACTGGAGCTGGTTCTCATCCACTTCTGCTCGTGACCCGACGTGCAGCGAGAACTGAGCTTGTGGACTGAGGCCGCACTTATGTGTGTGTTATATATCCTGATATATCCTTTATATTTAACAATTACTTATAGTGT
This sequence comes from Tympanoctomys barrerae, assembly GCA_002564285.1. Taxonomy (NCBI): domain Eukaryota; kingdom Metazoa; phylum Chordata; class Mammalia; order Rodentia; family Octodontidae; genus Tympanoctomys; species Tympanoctomys barrerae. The sequence goes on from NDGN011481050.1 coordinate 3,121, forward strand.
GTGCATTTAATATACAGTATGTAATATGGATACACATGTATTTCTGTGTTTGTGCATACATATACGTGTGGTGTGTGCACACATTTATGAATACATGAACATGAATGGAACATGGACAAGCCTGGCTGTTCCGGACTTTGGGTTTTGTTTCATGTCACCCTGTGTACACGCACACGCTGTGCAGGTACATGCCATGCACATGCATTATATACATCTCTACTGAGACAGATGCATCTGATGTGTGTGGATATGTACACATGTGTGCATATGTGTGTACACATGCAGATGCACACATGCGAGGTTGCTGACCATGGGATGGGCCAACAGTTGACACAGACAGAGCACAGACCAGAGACCCGCGGGGTGGAGGGAGGAGCCTGTCCCTAGAGGCCCAGGACATGAGCGTGGGTAGAGCACCTGCTCCTCAGAGCCTCTGCAGCTCCCTCACAGACCCAGAGGGATGCTGCAGTTCTGAATCAGAATCTCCACCAGCCCAGTGTGCCTGGCACCTGGAGCAGGGCCCCTGCCAGGCATAGCCCTAGGGAGCAGCGCTATGAGCTGAAAGGCTCGGACACCTTGACGCGCAGAAGGGCACTGCGTGGCTCCCAGCCTGCAGGGCTGCCAGGCAAGAAAGGGGCTTGTGCAGGACTGGCACTGCCTCCCCCCCCCACCAGGACCACAAGGAGTGACAGCGTTGCCACCACTTAAGGCTGATTTAGAAACGGGAGGATCGAGTTATCTCAGACCCCACAACTCACGGGAGAATCACTGGCGTCTGCTTCCCTTAATGCCTTCCGAAGAGCATTACTGAGCAAAGTTGTTTCCTTCCCAGAGGTGTGTTCCTTCCTGCCCAGGGACGAGGCATGTCTCTGGGACACCCAGAGGGCATTTATAGGCACTTCCCAAGTGGCTCTTGTTCTCTGGATTAAAGACGAAAATTATCTCTTGACTGTCAATGTAACATCTTCCAGCAGCATGAAATTCTGTCAAACAGAAATTGAAGATGAATAAAACGAAGATACACACTCAGGATGACTCCCATTGTGAAGCCGCAGTGCCCTGCGCTGACGACCGCACGCCCTTCCGGTAGCTTAGGGAAAAGAGACACGCTGCTTTCTGAGCGCCCCGCACGCTGTGCCCGGGAAGGGGCCGTGATGAATACCCGACAACCCAGCAGCACGCGCAGAGCGCCCGCTCGCTGGCCCTCCAGGGCAGGATTACAGATGATTTGTGTGCATTTTGGGAGGTAATCAGTTATCATAGCTCCATTTGTGATTTATGTTTGCATGAAAATGCAGTTTTAACCACTGCTAGGACTGGAGGAGCAAGTGCGGCCGGTTTTTATTTTGTCAGACTCTGGGGAATTTTGTGTTGTCGGTCCAGTAGTGATGCATCTTCCCTACTGCATAGCTGGTTCCTGAGAGTAAATAACCACTGCCGAGAGGAACTGCACGCCCAGAGCACGTGTGTGCACATGTGTAAGGGTAGGCGCTATCCACCAGGTTTCATTCTAAGCAGGCACACACCTACGTTCAGGTCAAGGGAAGAAAGGCAAATGAGTGGACGACATCTTTCCCCCTGCATGTAATGTGTGGGCAGCCCCTGAGAGGTGAGATTGCAGGAAGCTCTAGGGAGGAATCATGCAGATCTTGCCAGATGATTCTGACCTGAAAACTGCCTTGTGCTTGCAGTAGCAGGGTTAAGAAGATGAGAGGCGGGGCTGGGGAGATAGCTCAGTGGTCTAAGCGCCTGCCTGGCAAGTGCAAAGACTCAGGTTCAACCCCGGTACCACATGCTGGGCTGGCCACTGAAACTGGGCATGGGGTGCACACCAGCAATCCCAGTGCTGGGGAGGCTGGGAGCGGAGGATCGCTAGGAGTTGGAGCTGCGTGGCGAGACGCTGTACCAAATCAGGAAATATTAAAGAAGATGAGAGGAAGAGAAGACATGGGGGAGAAAAATGGCAAGTCGTGCTAGATGAGAAATTACAAACTAAGATGTGAGGTAGGGGTGAGAGGAAAGTTTCAACTTTGGGGGAAAACAAGCGTAGTGATCTGAGCTAAATGTATGTGATGCTCTAATTTTTTTTTCCTTAGCTCATGCTCCTGCACAGTTTTTTTCTGGAGAAAAAGATACACTTTTTGCCAGATTTGAAAAAAAAAATCTATGTATAAAAGCTCATTAATCTCTGATTCAATACATTAGGAGGTATTCAGAAGTTCAGCACCACAGGTGGAGCGGAGCAGGGACAATGTTCTGATGCAGAATTTCAACTCAGTGTTTTTAGCCATAATCAGTGGTAAGGAAAATATTTTCCCCGAGACCCTCTGCACAGCCCCTTCATCTCACAAATGACAGATAAAGTTTCAGCTGTAGCAGCCACCCTTAGTGTTAGATGCACTCTGCTTCTTGCCATTCTGGTTTTCTATACTCTAGTTTAGGCAGTTCTCATTTACTTGGAAAACACTAGCCCTGACCTAGTAAGTTGATTTCATGACCCACTTATGGATCACATTCTTACAACTTGGAAAACACTGTTTTCCCTGACTCAAGAGTGACACATACAAAGGAAAAGAAATGAGGGGCACCCAGGCTCAAGGGACAAGGCGAGTGCGGCTGCAGGCGACACTGGAGGGGAGGGCCGGNGGAGGGCCGGCTGGCAGCCAGAGAATGGGCAGCAGAGGCCATGGACGGAGCAGGGAGCTGCAGGCCAACCTTAGACCTGCCTGCCCCCCTGGAGGGAGAGCCATTGATTCATCGAACAAGGTAGAAGACAATGATGATGACTTTTCGGTACTACGCTGCAGGCTGCTGTTTCGTGGCTGATCTGAAGTCAGGCCTCCATGCTCAGGAAAGACAGAACCAGAGAAGAAAGGAACCCCAGGACATGGCTAAGCTGGACTTGGGCCTGTGCAATGTCTCCCTGTCAGGGAGCATCGAGCTTTCTTAAGAGATTTTATAATTTAAGTCTCCAATTTCTACAAAAATCAACAGTAAACAATATTTCTAGAACTAAACAGATGCGACTTTCTGAGGAGACTTTCATGAGCAGGCTGAGACGAGGGTCACTGTCCACATGGGTGGGAGAACTACTCATATATTTTTCCTTCCAGATTAATGGGAGCAGCTCTAGGTCAGGAGAAGCTAGACGGGAAGCACAGTCACTCAGGCTGAAAATCCTCGGGAAGGTGGCGTTGAGGCTCCGAACAATTCAATTAGCTAATCGCAGATGGCCACCAGATAGGCAGCCTAAACTTTCATTTCACTAGCAAATGTCACAGCTAAGAACACGTGAACTTTGGAAAATTGAGGGCAGTTCCACGTGAAGGCTGACTTCTGCTCTTGTCACGATTCCATAGGCAGCAGATAAGGAAGTGTGCTGTCGCCACCACAGGAGAGGAGTCCTGCCGCAATTAGAGCTGGGCAGGGGAGGCCATGCTCCGGGGGGCAGGGGAGGCCACGCTCCGGGGGGCAGGGGTCTCGAGCTGATCGTGCCGGGTTGCTGGATGGAACCATGGCCCCTGATCCGAGGGTCTCGGAGAGCTGCAGCTCCCGGCCCCTAAGGTTCAAAGGACTAAACAGCCACAAGGTAACCACAAGTTGACCAGTTATGAGAAGTGACCAAGAGGTGATCATCGATTAACACATCCCTGGGGAGCACTTCCCAGGTCCAGCTGTCAGATTCTGTTCTCTGGGGAACCCCTGATTCATTATGCCGCAGGGAATCACTCTGTGCAACATATACAGTGCAGTTCACAACATGGAACATTGCTGTTGATGTATGTGTCTCATGGTTCAAAACTACTTTTGGGTGATGAAGTCCTTTGATAAAGTGATTCAATTTTTTTTCAGAAGAACAGACATACAGTCGCATAAAACAATCAGACAACTTTTACAGAGACTCTGAAGTTTAAAAGAGCTTGCTGCCCACCCACAGGCAGACCACAGAACAAGCTCGTGAGGCACTACTTTGTAGGGTTGAGTCTAGCATGAAAAGCCAGCTTTTCTACGTTTCTGATGTAAGACCTGATATTACACTTAATACTCTCAGCTGTGCAGAAAGGGGAGCCTCCGATGGTGGCACTTAGGGGGCTTCTTTGATGATGTACATCCTACTGGCCGTATCAACTGCTACACACTTAAAAACATACAGATCAAGCTTGTCCTGTTGCCAGTAGAACACTGTTAGTTCTGTTCTGTTTATTCCATTCTGTTGTTATTGCTGCTGCTGTTGTTGCTACTTGTGTTTTTCTAAAACTCAATTAGTAACTTTTTTATACAAATTCTGTTTCTTTAACTGATGCAAATTATTTTTTACCAGCCCAAGACTGTCCTCCACAGGAGAGTGAACAAATACCGCACAGGTCTCTTCAGGGAATGAAAAAAGAAAGGACACGAATTTCCCAGTAACACATGTCCGAAAAGCACCACTAGGTTTTGCTGACATCTGGAAAACTTTTGTCCAGAAGGAAGAAGACAAAGTTCTCCCCGGAGAACTTGGGGGTGGGAGGGTTCAGACAAAAGCAGCCTTCAGAGTCGAGCAGTCCTGTGTGCCCTCCCTCCTTACTGCCTGCCAGGAGCAGAAGGGAAGCCAGCTCACCGTGTCGGAAGAGCCCTGTGGCAGGGGCAGCACTGTGGCTTGGGTCTACAGCTTCCTCCACAGAGCCATGGATTGAAGTCCCCACCAAAGGTGCTCTGGGGAGGGTAGGAGCCCGGAGAGGAGGCAGGGCCTCGGGCGAGGCCTTTGGGTCCCTTGAGGTGAGGCCACGGAGGGCCCTCCCTCCCTGCTCACTCTCTTGCTTTCTCCCCCAAGCAGAGTGGCTTTGCTCTGCCCCCTGCTCCTGCCAACATGTGCTGGCTCATGACAGAACCAAAGCCACTGGCACCTCGGGAACTGCGTGCCAAAATGGAGCGCTCTCTCTATGAGGTTGTCCTATCAGGTATTCTGCTATGGTGGTGAAAGCCTGCCTAATGCAGAGCATCTTTGGTTTGACTAAAATAATACACACACATATGTACATTGCACTTATTAGTATAAAAGGGTATAAAATTAATGTTTAATAATTCCTGCCTTCCTGTATATACCAATAGCATCAAGAAAGACAGGTCCAAGGCCCATTACTTAGTATAAGTTCTTTATCTTTAGAAAGTAGATTCACCATCAACAAAAGAGAATGCTAGAACAGAGTACAGCATCTTTTCTTGTCATATTATTGGATAGTTTTTTTGGTTTAAAACTGACACATTCATAATAACTACTTGTCACTCAGTTATGGCCATTTTCTTGTGAATATACAGTCAATACCAGACACAAATATACCAACAACAATAATCCCAGTTTTTAAGGTGAAACTGGAGCTTGGTTGGAAGTGTTCCCATAAGACCAAGTCAAGCTCAAAGAAATGAAGGTGAAGATCCAGGTCATTACCATCGCTGTCAGAGACTAAACTTTGTCAAAGAATCTTTGAAACAAGCAAAGGGACACACATGGGTCCCTTTTTCCCAGTGTTTTCCTAAGTTAGGAAAAACAAAGACATCGTGGAGGATCAGCAGTGCCCTTCCAAGGAGGAGCTGCTGAGCCTCACGGCTGTGGGCAGGGAGCCCCAGCCGGTGTGCAGACTGCCCTGCTGGCCGCATGGGCTCAAGAGAGGGGTGCTCCGAAGAGAACGCCCGTTACTCTCGTACCTGCTGAGCACGCTGCTGTGACAGGGGCCACCTTCAATGCCAGGAAGAAGTTCAGCTTCCTTTAAAACTGGCAAAGAAGTAGCTGGTGAAGTGACAGCCTAGTCCCACAGGTATTACGAACAATGTAACACAAAAGCTGCCTTCTAGGAGATCGCCTGGTTTTTAAATCAACCATAAAAATTCAGGTCAGGCTTGCAAGAAACACAACTAATATCAGCAAACACCCATTGAAATGATTCATGGAATGTTCCCTTCTGCGGTGACTTCCAAGAAAACAACACAGTGACCTTTCTGAGCCACGCTTTTCTGTCCTGGGTCAATTGTCACATAGGTTTCTTGTTTCTTTCATAAATGGTTTCCAAGCTACTAGTTGAAATAAGCAACTTATTCTTGAAAATACCATCACCAAAATTCAGTGTAAGTTTGTTAGATCATTTCCTAGATAGAAGTAGAAATTTTCAAAAATTGCCCGCTAAAACCTAAGAATTGAAAATTCTAGTTTGCTCTTTATATAACCATATAAGTAATGGGAATATTTGTAATAAATTACTATTTCTGACAGTGACTATTATTTTGTCCCATTTCTCTAAGGGATTTAGGCATGTTGAGCTAATACATTCTTTGATTAAACATAATTTGCATTTTAAAATACCAGATTCAGACATAGGATAGCAGTGAGTTCAAGAGACAAAATAAAAGGCTCTTAAGGAGTGTCTCTGTTCAGGAGACGAGCTGACATTGTTCTTGATTTTAACAGATCAGCAAACCAGTGTGGGGATTTCTGGAATGACAGAATAGGAGAGTTAAGAGGCAATGAAGCTGGCAATGCTTTCAACCTTTTCTTTTAAAGATAGCATTAGCATCCATTATGAAAGGATCCAGGTGAACAGTATCTAAAGCTTCTTTTAGCTAGGCTGACCATAAGGTTTATCACCCAAACTTGGATTTTTTTATTATATACATATTTAAATATATATATATATATTTTTTTTCTGTTACCTGGTGTACAAAGCTAGTGTTTCCTGCTGCTCTAGGAGAAGGGCTGCCAAATGGTCCCCTTCGCTGACCCCTCAGAACTCCCATGTTCCCCTCGGAAACGGGCCAGGACGCCGCGACACTCTGTATGGCTTGGTTGCTGCTAACATACTTCTCTCTTGGATAACTTTTCAAATGAGTCTGCCTGTTAAGAACACACTGGTTGTCAAGACTTGTCAGGTTGGATTCTAGCTGCAGTGGTCATTAGCTGAGAGGTCCTTGACTACTCACTTCCTCTACTTGTAAACTACAGTCTTCTCTATATAAAATGAGTAAAATAGTGTCAAGTTCAGAGAGCTAACAAGTGATAAACAGCCTTTATTTTTTCCC
>NDGN011481062.1:0-12005 GCA_002564285.1 Tympanoctomys barrerae
AGCACAAGTGGCCTCATGGTACTGGCAGGAGTAGGACCATTTTCTTTTCTTTTATTGCAGCACCCAGTATTGAACTGCGGAGCTTCTGCCTGCCAGGCAGTTGCTTATGTCCCTGCACTACATCCTCAGCCCCTTTCCTACTTTTTAAGCTCACATTCCTGTCTTCTCACGGTCTCTGGGTCCCACTTTGCAGTTTCCGAATGGGCCGTTCCTTATGCACGTAGATACTTGTTACATCCTACGCAGGATGTTACCAGGGAGAGGGGCAGATAACTACAAAGAGCTATAAGGAGGCCAACTTCTCAGCTATAGAGGCGTAACTCGAACCAAGGACTCTGTCCCTACTCTCAGTAACTCACTCGCACTTATGGGCTGACCTGGAAGCTTCTATCTGGGATACCCCACCATCCCGGGGAAGCATAGCCAAAAGAGGGGGTAGAGCTCAGGGCTTAGGTCTGAAGCCCGGTCCTGCTGACAGCTGGTCATGTAGCCATGGCTAGTCCCTTAACCCGCATACCCTGAGGCCTCAGGTTCTTCATTTGTAAAATGGTGATCAGAGTATCCTCCTCATAGGATTGTTGGGGGAGGCTTTCACCCACACACATAAGACACTCAGAATAGTGCCCAGATCTGTGTAAGGACTCAATAAACAGCAGCTCAGAGATGAACAAGGACAGCGCCTGAGGCATTGTGACTTCAGAGCAGTAGGGGAAATGGTCCGAGGTTGGAGAGGAAAGAAAAGACCTTCCACTGGGAGGAAGTAGGACAGGCTTCTAGGGAGAGGTGACGTTGGACCTAAGCCTCCTTGATGCCCAGGCTTTCTGCGGGCAACAGAGGGCAGACCCAGAGGACAGCGGTGTGAGCGAAGCGTTGGGAGGGGAGGGGCTCATGAGCCATCTAGGAGCTGGGAAGGGTTGATGGTACTTGGCTTCAGCCTGTGCAGGGTGTGCAGAAGTATTGAAGGCCGTAAATGGCCCAGAGTATATTTTATTGCTCGTTTTAAATAGAAAGATGAGATGAGCCAACAGGTAATTCAATAGCTGCAAATGAAAAGAGATCAGTGGTAGCCTGAGCATTCTCATTATTCTTCCAAATAATGCAGAGGAATGGGATTTTCACTTGAGTCCCTTCCAAAGTCTGTGCTCTGGTCTAAGCTGGGAGATTAATGTCCTGGCTTCTCGGAGCCATCTTTTCCCTCTCAAATATGGGAAACGATCCCTTCCTGTGCCTGCCTCTGAGAACTATGCTGGCAGAGGTACCTGACCATCTGCTTCCCCTAAGCCAGGCGGCTACACCTTGAACTTGGAGCCAGATCTCTGACAAAGCCTGCTGCAGCCCCAAAGGGGAGGGGAGAGGGAGGGAGGCAGGATGATGCCTGCCTTTGCATTTAATTAGTTCCAGGCTTTCCATTGCTAACCAATTCAAGTAGATTCCTTTTAAGAAATCAATTAAATAATCAATTAAAACAACTGAAATAGTCACACATACACACACAAAGAAGCTAGTGGAACGCTTGTTCAAACTGAGCCGTCCAGGGAAGAAATGACCTATTTTGGGAAAAAGGAATTAGAGTGGAGCAGGAAAAAAACAAGAGGTGGCAGACAGTGCCTTAGGCAGATCTTATGACACTGTATAATAAAACTGTAGCCGGATGCAAATACCAGGACACTGCCACCACAAAAGAGAGGCATGGCACGCTCCTGGAGGAGACCCCGGGTTCTGGATCTACCTCCAGACTCCCTGTGCAGAAGCCCTCATCCCTGTAGGAATTTCAGCATAAGCAGTGGTACACACTTCAAAGCCTTTGGGGAGTCACTTGACATGGGAGACCCCAGTTTCCCTCTGAGTTCCAGCCTGTCCAAAGCCCAGCCTCTCAGCCACGTTGCGTCTGTTCCTTCCCGGTGGTGTCCCTAGAGAGAGACTTTATCTTGCCTTTTCCCTGTTGCAGGGCTGAGCCTGTTCTGTCCCGCATCCAGGAGAACCGGAAGCGAGTGATCCTGCCCTCCATCGACAACATCAAGCAGGACAACTTTGAGGTCCAGCGCTATGAGAACTCAGCCCATGGGTACAGCTGGGAGCTGTGGTGCATGTACATCAGCCCCCCAAAAGACTGGTGGGATGCCGGAGACCCTTCTCTCCCCATCAGGTATGTGGCTGGTGAGCTCTGGTGGCCAGCAGGTCCCCAGGTCCAAGGGTAAACAGGAGCCATGGAGGAGGCTGGGGGATTCTGCCCTGAGTTTTCACAGCAATGTGTGCAGGGCACCCCAGGAAGAATGGGCACCCTGGCACTATCATTTTCTTGCTGAGGGAGGACTTTTGCTTTCCATTTCATTTCTTGAGCTAGTTTTTAACCTTTTTTGGGGGGTAGTACCAGGTATTGGACGCAGGACCTTGGACTTTCTAGGCAAGTGTTTATGATGCTGAGATATCTCCCTGGCCCTCGAGCTGGTTTTTAAACACAGCTTTTGCACAGTGCCTTTGTCACTTTCTCATTACTGAGACACAGTGCTGACACCCACAACTTAAAGGAAGAGAGGTTTATTTTGGTGTGGAGTTTCAGACCATGGTCAGCTATCTTCAGGACCCAAACAGAGGGGCCTGGTGAAGACAGCTGCTCCTGTCATGGCCGCCTGGAAGCAGAGAGAGAAGGGAGGAGCCAGGGAGGGAGATGGACCCTTCCGAGTCACACCCCAGGGACCACCTCTTCCAAGCAAAGCCTCCTAACAGCAAGTCAGCTGTAGTACGCTGTGACCCAGGCTCCTTCCACCAGCCTCACCTCTGAGTATGTGACGCTTTGGGGGAATCCCAGATTGGAACCACAACACAGTCGACTGGAAGTTTTGTGTTGGTAGCCAAACTTGCACTTTTTTATTCCTCCTCATCTGTTACTTCCTGGTGACATCGTCATTCCTCTGTTATTCAGTTTCACTCTTGGCCAGTTTAGTTACTCTGACACATCTGTGGTCCAAAAATATTAATCAATATATTGAGACAGTTCATGGGAGCTGAATTCATTTTTAGTTTTTCTATTTATGTATTTATTTTTATTTTGGAATCAGGAATCAAGCTCAGGACCTTGTGCTTTATAGGCAAGCCCCATGCCATTGAGCTATATCACCGACCCTAATTCATAAGTTTTAAATAAGTTAGTATGCTATATTTTATGATTGTTGTATTTTATTATTTAGTTAATGTCAACCTCTTAGTGTATAGACTGTGCCTATTCTATGCATTAAATGTTTTTATTGTGCTTTGCTAATATATTGAACTTTAATATGTGTATGTACAGGAAACAATATGATATATGGTTAGGTACCTCCATGGTTGCAGGCATCCACTAAGGCCTTGAAACTTATACCTCTCAGATTAGGGGGAACTGCTGTTTTGACACTTGGAACCTTGGATAATTTTTTTTTCGGTACTGGGGATTGAACTCAGGACCCTGAGCTTGTCAGGCAAGTGCTTATTCTACAGAGCTATCTCCCCAGGCCCTCCCTTGGATAATTTTAGCGCTTCCTGTCACCAGGAAGTTGGGCCCTAGGGCAATGCAGAACCAACCCCTCCCTCCTAGGTCTTTGGCTCTATGTGCTTTTGATGAAAGCATTCACACATACTCAGCCATGCAGAAGTGCAGTAGGATTTACTTTGAAGTTGCTAGGCTTTCAAGTGAGAAGGCAGGTAGTGTCCCAAAGAGTAGCCATGTACTCATGCCAAGTGTGAATTTGGATGCCTTTTATGCACACAAAAGCTACTCCTAGAGTTAAGGGAACTATGGTGATTATGATGCTCATCAGCATTTCTTTTAGGGGTTGGACTGTCACTATCTCAATAATGTCTTCCTTGTTCCTTCCTGGCCACTGTTCCCCCAGGAGTCTTGAGCATATAATAATATAAATTAGGTCCCAGCTCAAAGAGGAAGAATCTTTAAAGAATATTTCCCCTTATGGTGTGTTGGGTGTAGTCCATGGCACCAGAAACTCTGTGCATCTTGTTGATCCTGTATAAACTAAAAGCTGAGAAGTTGCTTGGCAATAAAGCCATTGTGGGTGGATTTGCACACCAGGAAAAGTCTTTGATTCCTTCCTCTGCGGAAGCTCCCTTGTAGCTCTGTTGCTATCTGCATCACTCAGGAAATGACGTAGGGCCATGTGGGGTGTCTGCAGTTTGTAACAGCCTTATCACTAAGGTACTGAGAGCCAAGATGTAACCTTCAAGGGTGTTTAAGCTAGAAGATCTATCAAACTTCAGATTTACAGCGATGAACTTCAAATGATGAACTTAAAGAGAGACTTTGTTTCCTATTTCGGACAAATGATATTTTCTCCCATGTCCTCTCTGTTGTCCACAAGTAGGCTGGCCTCCCACCAGGACAGATAAGAGAATGAAGATATTAGTGGTGGAGAGAAAGGACTGGCTTGGGATGCCCAGCCAACATCCATAATGGCTGTCTCTGAGTAGGAAACATGTGAAGTGAAACGTGGGCTTCTGTTACAAGAGTTATGGTACCATTAACAGATGATTAATATGCACTTTAGAAAGACTCAAGAAAATAGTTGTGATCATGAGTCATTAATATTACATGCATCTCTAATGTACAAAACAATCAAATACCAATGATCTCCTTTTAATGTATCTTAACTTTCAAATGCCCAATTTGTTAATAGTTGATGGGGATATTTATTTGTAGGAAAGAAATATTAGGGTTCTCCCAATATTATTAAGCAGACACAAAGTAGTTTCTTAATCGTTCAGGCAGGCATGGTTTTTCCTGCTACCCATGGTGCCAGAATTTTAATTGTCATTACTTTAGTCTAGTAAAGGATGAGATAAAGAGAACTGTTCATAATCCAAATGGAACTATGCGAGAGGCATCGTGGATATTAGATTTCCCAGGAGGCAACATAATGTAGAGCATTTTGTGTTAAGAGAATTTGTATTCCTTCCATTTTAGTTCCATATTTTTTTCTTCCGTTTTTCTTTCTTCCTGCCTGGCGAATAGACATTTTCCAGGCTTTCTGTTTGCTCTCTGTCCTTGTTTGTTCACACCAGCGTTTCAGAGGTACAGAGCTCTTAGGTGCCATTAAAGAGGGCCACAGCTAAGAGTGAGGGTTGGAGTTGGGGGGCCATGGAAAGCACACGTCTCGCTCACGGGAGCCACAGTCACCAGCCCTACATGGGGGTCACCAACATAGGCAGGTCCTCAGTATTTTAAGAGAAGCTGAAAGTCTATAACTTTGTGAAATTCCCAGACTTTTGAATCTTGGAAAAATAAATCTCTCTTCTCCAAAACTATGAGGATCCAGCAATGTATCTGGGACTGAATTTGGCCCCTCAGGGCCCTACAATTTGGTCTTGCTGTGCACTTGAACCTTTGGAGTTTCTGCCTTTCCTGGGAGCCTCGGCCTGTCTGTCTCACCCCGGGAGTCGTTGGCCTCTGTGGCATATTATTGTGGTGCTGGGAAATTCGGGGAAAGGCTCTGTTATGGTTTCTGTCTAGATGGCCCCCTATGACCTCATGCAGTCATGGGGCACAAGTACAGCTTTTTCACTGAGTCATGATCCAGGGCTGAGATTGCATCTGCCGTGGTTCGGGTCACCTGCCTATAACAGACGGGAGGGAAAGAGGCAAGGTACTGCTGCTGCTCCCCTTGTGCTCTTGCTGCTTTTACTATTTTCTGGCATCTTGAACTGCTGCCCTCTGTCTTGTGTTACTGTGCCTTGAAGCCACCTGCACGTGGACTGAACCTGCACAAACTGTGAGCTAAATAAACCTGTCCTTCCTTAACTTTGGGTGTTGGGTATATTGTCTCAGCAACAAGAGAAGAGTAACTGAGACAGTGTTCCTCAGAGCTACAGGAGCAGCGTGGCCAGTCCTCCTGGAGCTTCAGTGACACTGTAGAAATCACCCTCCTGCCTTCACTGCGTGTCCGAAGTGCCCCTACTGAGCTCTTTCCCTGAAGGGTCTGTGAAGCACAATCCAGCTCACGCCTCTCTTTAGGGAAGTTGCCAAATCTGATTTCAAGCCTTGACTGTGCTCCAGTGTGACATCATTTCAATAACCCACCTTTAGGCTAGTGCATTTTAACCATTTCTGAGTCAAAGATCTCTTTGAAATTCTAAGGAGAGCCGCAGCTCGTACTCCCCTGAGCTGATGTAAGTGGGTAGAACTCTCATGTGCTTCCTGAGGCCTGTAGCTGCCATGAGTCCAGTCTGCTAAGGAGCTTCCACCAGCAAGCCCTGCCCCCTGCCGCATTTCTCCACGGCTTTGCTCGCTGAAGGGCCTGTCTGTATCACCTGCTAGGCTGTGTGCTTTGTGCAGACAGGGCCATGGCTGTTGGTGTCACAGATGTGTCCACAGTGCCTAAGGAGCAGCTGGCACTTAGTGGGCATGTCAGCAGTATTTACTGAATGGATGGATGGGTGAGTGACATCTGGGATCCGGAAGAGCAGTCAGGGCTTGCAAATAATCAGAGAGAGAAAATGCGCGATTTCCCAAAGTGTCACAGAGAATGAGAAGGAAAACCGCAGCATTTCCACAATGAAGGGAGCCTTCCGAGAGGAGATGTAGAAGGAAAGAATGACTGGAGAGGTAGGAGGACCAGGGTGTAGAAAGAAAAGGAATGGGGGCTTGGGAGACAGCTCAGTGGTCTAAGCACCTGCCTGGCAACACAAAGACCTGGGTTCAATCCCCCGTATTGCTTGCCCTGATGGCCCAAGAACCCCAGGTGCACCATGCTGGCCACGAAACAGGGCATGGTGGCGCATGCCTGTCATCCCAGCACTGGGGAGGCTGAGACAGGAGGATCAGTATGACTCTGAGCTGTGTAGCAAGACTCTGCACCAAATAAATAAATAAATAAATAAATAAATAAATAAACTATTTTTCAAAAAGAAAGGAATGGGGCATAAAGATGCAACAGGAAGGCTGAAAGCATGCTTGGGTGTACCAATTAGCTCATCGGATCTAAGAGAAATCACTATAAAGGAATATTTGCCTTTGGAGCCACATGGCGGTGGTGGAAGAGTGAATGCGGCAGGATGCAGCGGGGAGAGCAAACGCGAAGTCTGTGGCGAGGATGTTCCAGGGACACTTAGACCTGGAGAGGGGCAGAAACTGGGACAGTGGTGCAAACCAGGTGACAGGTACTTCTTTAGGATGAGAGACACAGAGCGCCAGTCTGTATCCAGTGAACAAGTAGAACTTACAGCGTGTAGAGTCAGGAGGCATTTATCGGTGGGACTGTGGTCTGGGGTGTACATTGCCGCATGACCTCCTTGTGGACACATCGGCAAGTTCTTACGCAAACCTGGATGATGTCGCTCATCACTGTACCTGACCTCTTGGTGCAGTAAAGGAAACTGTCTGAGGCTGCTTCTGGCTACACCCAGTACTGCTTTACAGTGAACTTTTTTAATAAGGAAGAGTATAATAACAAAATATTGCAGTAAATACATAAACCAGGAACATAGCCATTAATTGTCAAGTATTATGTACTATACATAATGATAGGGGCTGTTCTTTTATATCCTGGTACAGCAGCTTTATCCTCACCAGGCACTAGGAATTCTTCTGTTCCTCATAATCTTGTAGGACCGCTGTCATCTGTGCAATCCCTCACTGCGCCGCGGCACGTGACTTGTTTTTAAAACCCTTGTGGCTTTTGTTTCCTTCGGTTCCATTTAACTTGTTCAGTGAGGTGAGTCCTTCTCTTGTCCCTGGATACAAACCTCCTCAAATCCCAGGATATTTCTTGCCACTTTGGGTTGAGAAAAGCCCTAGAGTCATTTTAAGTCCTACACTGGGCTCAGTTCCATTATTGGAGTGGTCTGATCCATGTAGTAATGACCTTCATTGAAATTCAAACCTCCTCCAATCTCCCTGCCGTGGCCACCTACTGGCTGAGCATGCAGGGTGAGGCTTCCCATACCCTCTTCTCTCTCCCTCTTTCATCTTTGCCCCCTAGGATCAGGGTCCAAACTTACTGGGCTCCCAACAAAGAGGAAACAAGAAAGGCGGTGGGGTGGGGGGGCAATCCCAGCACGAATGGTACTGGATTACGATTGCTTTGTGTGAGTCAGAAATGGCTAAGGCTGGCTTCTTCCTGGGGTGATTGGATGCTGCTTCCGGTCCCAAGTGTGGGACTCAGCAATCTGAAGCTCCAGGCTGCTTGCTGGACCCCAGGAAGGCAGAGACTCTGGCCAGATGGCCTCTCCCTATACCCTGGATTTTTGCCTTCATGTCCACCCCATATCCACCTACTACTGGGGTCTCTGTACCCAGGGAACCACTGTCTAGGGCATCCTTTTGTGTTTTGGTTTACTTTGGTTCATGATTTTAAAAAAAATTTAATCTATTTCCAAGTTTTTAATTCACAAGAACGTTCACAATGCTGTGAACTGTCTCCACTCACTACTTCCATCCCCTTTAAAAGAGACCTCAAAAGCCACTAAATAGCCATTTCCTCGTCCCCTTGCCCCTGATTCCTGATAGCGGTCAGTCTACTTCCTGTCTCTATGGATTTGCCTGCCCTGGACATCTGGTGGAAGTGGAATCAGACGGTACATGGCTTCTGAGTCTGGTTCCTTTGGTGAACAGGAATTGGATGAAGTTCCTGTGTGGTGTGACATGTGGCAGTACTTCACCGCTTCATGGGGTGGGACATGGGTTTCAAAGTGGGCCAGGTCCACATCAATTCCATAGGTTCCATGTCTGCTTTCTGAGATTCACACACCTTTGTGCCTCTTGAGTCCCAGGAGCTGACTACCCTGTCCCCACCCAGGGCTCCCCAGTGTCCCATGGGACACTTCCTTTTTCGTAAGCATGTGTCACATGCAGGGGACACCAGGCTTGGGATTTGATGGGAGGAAACCCTTTCCGTGTGGAGAGGATGCAGGTTTGGGGTTAGCTCTTAGGAGTGCTGTGTGTCACTTTTGCTTGAGGGGAACCCTCCTCCCATCCCCCAAACTCCACCTGCTCATCCTTCCTCGTGTACTAATCATTTTTAGCTATGTGTTGAACTTTTTGTGCAATCTTCTTGAGTACAGTGTCTGTTATCTGAATACCTCCAGCCCCAGTTGGCAGAAGGAGCCTACTCCAACACGGNNCCCAGTTGGCAGAAGGAGCCTACTCCAACACGGCACAGCTGTCCCTGGTCCCTTCATCTCACCTCCATGGATTCAACCAATCTCAGATCAAAAATTATGAAAAAGAATCACAGCTGTGCTGAATCTGCACAGACTTTGTGCATTATTATTATTCCCTGAACAATGCACTATCACAACGATTGGCAGCATTTACATTCATTAGGTACTATAAGTCACCTGGAGATGATTTGAAGCACACAGGGGGAGACGCATAGGTTATATGCAAATACCGTGCTGTTTCATGTAAGACACATGAGGAGCATCTGCAGAGTTTAGCTTCAGCAGAGAGTCCTGGAGCCAAGCCCACCTCAGGTACCAGGGATGCTACTATCCCATCTGAGGAAATGGAACAAGCAGAGATGGGAGGTCTGAAGACAGAGAACAAAAAGAGGGTGCTTGGAAAAGACAGATCCCAGGGCCGGCCAGATAGCTCAGCGGACTAAAGTGCCTGCTTAGACAGGCTCAGGGACCAGGGTTTGATCCCCACTGTGCTGTGCTGGCCCTGCCCCCAGGGCACACTGAGATTGACTGAGACTGAGACTGGGCGTAGCACGCAGCTGTAATCCCAGTGCTTGGGAGGCTGAAAACAAGAGGATCACTGAGTCTGATCTGTGTAATGAGGCCCTGTAGGCCTTGTACTAAATAAATAATAAAGAAAAGACAGATTCCAAAGAGGGAGAAGGGTTAAGCTGAAGGACCTGAGTACTGGTTCAACCTTTAACAGCAGAAAGAGAGATTGTGCTCTATGACACATGCTTTCCTTGTGAATGAGAAGGAAAAATTAAGAATAAGAGCTAGTGGTGAATGCCTGTAATCCTAGTACATGGGGAGGCTTAGACAGGGGGATTGCAAGTTTGATCTCTGCCCAGGCAACTTAGTGATTTAGTGAGATCCTGCCTCCAAAATAAAAAATAAAACAAGCTTGGGTTGTAGCTCAGTGATAAGACCCCAAGTTCACTCCCCAGTGGCAGGAAAAAAATGCAGCCAAGACAACATTGTAGGATCCCAGCCACCCAGCCAGAAGGTATCTAGGTTAGGTGTGCCGCAGATTCGCGACAACCTGGCTGAGCTCAGTGGCCTGCTGCGCACAGCTTAAAAACTGCTGATCTGTAGTGTTCTTTCGAGCTGGGAAACTTTCTCCACAGGAGAGAAGGGTCCACAGTGTTACGGATGGGACATTTCACAGCACACTGATTTCAGGGCACCAAGCTGACTCAGGCATCTTTTGCGAGGTGACAGGGAGGCCTCCCTTCTCTGGTAGGTGGCCTGTAATTAGTGACATTACTCATTAATAACCAATTCAAACTGATGATTAACAATTAGCAGTCCCTAATCCAACATATAATTTGATGATAAATTATAAGGTACAGAAGCTGTTAGAGGCTGTTGGATGCATTTAGCTGGAAGGGTAGGCATGGATATACATAGTTGCTAGAATCCCAGATTCTATGCACAGGCCTGTATAAAAGGACAAAGTTATTTTTTTCCTCCCTGGAGGAATGCAAGCAGCTCACACCACAGGAACGCTTTCAGGGAAGAATCAGAGGTTTTGTACTTTAAAATAGAGATGTCTTCTTCATGCATCAGCAAATATATTTTAGGTACCAATTGTTTGCTGAGCTTTGTGGTCAGTAGTTCTAGGGTGACGGTCTTTATAGAAGACATGATTCCCCCGTCCTGAAGGAGTTCCGAAGTTAGTTGAAGACACAGACCTGAAGGCGTGTGACAGCTCTTTGGTTCAGGTAAGTGGGAGTTTGGGGCAGATGTGAGGGGCAGTAAATGGAAAGGCTCATAAAAACCATCATGAACTTGGGAATTTCAGATTTTACACAGTACAAATTCATTTATTCCTCATGGTAGTCTTATGAGATAAGTATTATTGTTTTTGATAAGTATTGCTATCCACTTTCTATAAACAGAGTGCCTCGGTTAGTTGGGTTTTCTTTGGTTGTTGTTGTTGTTGTTGTTTTGTTTTGTTTTGTTTTTTCATTGCTGGGACAAAATACTTGACAACCAAAATGAAGGAAGGAAAGATTTATTTAGCTCACGATTAGTGGAGGTTTCTGTCCATACTCAGCTGGCTCCAAGGCAGAGCGCCACGTGGCAGAGGGCAGCAGCTCATGGTGGTGAAAAACAGCAAAGAGCAAGAGGAAAAAGGGAGGGTCGGTGGCTGTGGAGGCTGCAAGCCTCAGTCGCTTACGTTGTATTTAGGCCCTCCGGCCCCAGGGCAGGTGGAACACTCGCGTCCATAACACCCGCACCCCTCGCCAGCCCCGCACTGGATCGTGAATTAATAGCAGGCTCTGCTTGAGGCTTTGGGGGGACACCTAGACACTAACCGTAGCACAGAGCGACTGGGCTGTGTGCCTGAGGTCACAGGTCTGGCACAGGGCACGTCTGGGGTTCAGATCTCGACACACTAGAGTCTGTGCTCCTATCTGATGTGCTGTCCTTTCTGGAAAAGCTGTGCCCAGCTGGATCATTCAGTGAGGGAGTTGGAGTACAGCAGTTCCCTCTCATCCATGGTTTCCTTTTGGCACTTTCCCTTATCTGTGATCAGCCACAGTCTGGAGATATTGACTGGAGTATTGCAGAAATAAACAGTTTGTATTCTTTATATCGTGCGCCATTCTAAATAGAATGATTCTGCTGCATCCTACCTATGAACCCGCTCTTTGGGCACTGTATGCATGCCGTGCACACCGCCTGCCTCTTAGTCCCTGGTAGCTGTTGTGGTTAGCAGATCACCCGTCCTGCTTATCACTGTGCTTGTGTTCAAGCAATTTTTGTTTTAATAATGGCCCCAAATTGCAAGAGTACTAATATGGGACATTCGAATATGCCAAAGAGAAACCACAAAG
>NDGN011481067.1:0-10956 GCA_002564285.1 Tympanoctomys barrerae
TCTCTCTCTCTCTCTCTCTGTGTGTGTGTGTGTGTGTGTGTGTGTGTAAGAAATCATTTAGAAGAGGACGGTGTAGTCAGTTTAATTTCTGTACACATTGCTTTTTCTCCTCAAAGACAAGAAAATCTATTGCAGTGATCTAATCTACATCATAGCACTAGGAACGACAGGCAATAAAAAATATAAATTTTCATCAATTTTGTATAGGCTACATATCTTATAATAATATTTATAAAAAATCCCAAAAGATAGCTTTAATCAATGAAACTCTGTGAAATCCAAGCTACATGTTAACTATAGTTTCTTTAGTACTATTAAGGTAACTTAAATGTCAATTTTTATGTAAAAAATGTTTCTAAGTATTGTTTCAATACATGCAACAATGTGTTACTTTATCATGAAATCTAAATATCCTTTTTTAACATCTCTCATGGAAGGCTAGACATATTAAGTGTAAAGAAAGGTCCTAGTTCAACATAAATTGTGCCATTCATCATGTTTTTATTTAAGTATTACTTAACACATACTTCATAGTTGTTAACACATATGCAAATACATGGATCTCTCCACACATTGAAGTGTTTGTTACTTTCAGCTTACTGACTTTGTTTTATTATACATTTTCACTTGGAAGATCTCACATGTAGAGTATTGGCTTAATAAATGTTTGTTCGATGATTTAACCACAGAATGTTTTCCAATAACTCAAATATGTGGGGAATACAGTGTTAAAAAACAAAAATAAAATATTTTCTTATGCAAAATATTACCTATTTTGTAATATAAACATGAAAATTAAATTTCATTAAACATGCTGGGCAATAAAACTGGAAATAAAAGAACATCAAGGTATCTCTACAAATCTTTGTTTGCACAGTAAGAAAAACTTGAGAATGAATTTAGTGTACAGAACATCATGCCAAAGGCTAAGCTGGTCACGGTTAGCACCATCTTTGCCTTGGCCATAGTTTTTGCAAAATTAAATATTTGATGTCCCTGTGAGAGTAACTTATTATCAGCTCTCCTAGATTTGAGTATTGCAAGAAGTATGAGTCATTTTTCAGAATCTTCAAGGTATTTCTTTAAAGTGAGAACCAAATATTGAAAACTTATTTTATGCCTGGAGAGCCATCAGAAAACTTAATGAATAAAATCATTAAATGAATTATCTTTTTAAGGTCAAGTACAAAGTCTGAGTGTAGTCAGATACTGGCATCTAAACTTTTTGGGGGATGGTAGGCAAGAGAGTATATACTTTAGGGGATGAACTAAATGTTTGACTCTTAAAAATAATTGACATGAAAAAAGGCTCTTTTCCTGGAACAGGCTCTTGTCAGGAAATATTAATTCATGTCTATGCTTGTGTTTCATATATTTGGGTTAATATTTACCATTTTATTAGAATAGAGAGAGCAGTTCTAGTACATGAAACCTATTATTAATTCCTGCTTTGATAAATGATTCTCTACTTCTGTCCCTTATTGGATAAAACGCTACTCGAATAAATTTTTGACAGAGTTTCCTACAGAGAGCAAGGGTGGGAAAGACAAGGGGATTGAAAAAGAAACAAGCTCCATCGTGTGCAGGCACCTACTCTGTAAGCCGAATGTAGACACCTTGTACTGCAAACATAAACCACAAAAGAGAAGGAAGAAATAGAAGTAAAATGTTATCTAACTTAAAAAGATGATACAATGTTAGGCATCGGTCTCTGCCTATTTGAAGAGTCATATGAAGCTCTGGATATGAATGTGAAAGGCACTCGTCATTCTATGGGGATCCACTCAGATACCTGAAGCTGCTGTCTCTGTACTGTAAGACAAGGGGCAAAATCAGACGTTCTTAACTGAGAGTGAATTTTCCCCCAGCGAACCTTTGACATTGTCTGGCGATAACTGGTATTATACGTGGGGTTTACTCTGGCCAGGGTTTGTTTTTAAATAACTATAATGAAATCATCATTGATCATGAAACTCCTAATTGGTCAGTTTGTAACAGTTTCGATTGTTCAATACTATCAATACTACTATTGACAGAAAAACATCAAAAGATAGAAAAAAGTGACTAGGACATTTGTGGAAAAAGAGGAAAAATTATTTTTCTCAGAACTGTTTTAAATAGGTCACGCCAAGTAAACATGCTTCTGTTTTACTCTAAAAGACTGAAATATTAGTTACCTCTAGTTTAAAAGCCACAATTATTATTTTTTTATTTTTATATTTATTAGTTATTATTTGTGTGTGTGTGTGTGTGTGTGTTACCAAGGACTGAACTCAGGACCCTGCGCTTGCCAGGCACGTGCTTTTTCTACTGAGCTATCTCCTTAATCCCTCACAATTATTTTTTTAGAAAGGGAAATAAAAACATAATCTCTCTTAAAATCAAATTGTTAACATAGTTGAACTATAGGAATAAGTGAAATATAGTTTAAAAATTTTAAATACAAGGCAAAAATAAGATTCAAATAATGTCAGGTGTTGGTTTTTTTCTCAAGCCTGTTCTCCACTAGAGCTCCTTCTGACCGTGATTGGGAAGGGAAGATAAGGAAAGAGATTAAGTTCTCCAAGTAAATTGGTTACAAGCCTGCTGGGAACTCTGAGGGGTGGGAAGTGTAGCTCTCCTCTCTGTCTTCCCAGTGTAGAGCTCTAGAGCAATGAGTGTGCTCAGGTGTCACTGGGTGTTGCCCTCTGCCCACAGAGAAATCAGTTCCCACTGTCTTCCTTGTGAAACAGCAGTGGAGGAAGAATCCCATGCCAGATCCCAAGGTGAGGGCACCTAAGACATGCTTTCCCCTCTTTCAACATAGACACAGAGAAAGAAAGAGGATAAAGCAGGTGTGTGTGATGCTCCTGGACGGAGCTCTTTGACTCAACAGAGTGAAAATTTTTGTTTCTTTGAATTTGTGATTCCCTGTTTTCATATTAGAAAATAGAAAATAGAGCTATTCATCTTTAAGTAATCAAAACTGGCAATGCTTAAGTTTGTCCAAGACAGAAGAAAAAGAAAATTACGTTCTTCTAGGTCCAGTACAAAGTCAGTTCTTGGTTTGCACATGTTAAAATTTTGTGTAACTTGAAAACAATACTCATGAATGTAACAAAATTTTCACAACAATGATACATGCAAAATCTCCCACTTTTATGTTCTAATTTTACATTGCTTGACAATTTCTAAAAGCATTTGTCTGGTGCCATAAGCATGTATCACACACAAAAACATGGAGAAAACAAAAATTCCAATGTTACTGTTATGGCTGATCTGCAAGTCCCAGGTCAGTGAGTGAGTATTGAGGTGCTCTGCTAAGTTACCCCAACATCAAGCCTGTCACCCTCCGTTCCTTCTCATAGGTAACATTTCCATCTCATTTGTTTCTGCCAGAATACTGTTTTTCTGTGGTACCACGGATTGAATTTAGGACCTTGCACTTGTCAGGCCAGATGTTTATGTCACTGAGCTATATTCCAGCCCCACTTAACTTATTGACACTATTATTATTATTGTTATTGTTATCATTAATACATGTCTTTTTGCCTTCCTAATTATTATTATTATTTTAATGTATTTAGTACAAGGTCTCACTACACAGATTGGACTTGAAGTAGTCCTCCTGTTTTCAGCCTCCCTAGCATGGGATTACAGGTGTTCTCCACCACGACCAGTCTCAGTAGCCCTCTTAGTGTGCCCGGGTGGTGGGGCTGGCACGGCATGCTGGTGATTGAATCCCAGTCCCTGCATCTGCCTAAGCAAGGACTTTAATCTGCTAATTGTTATTTTAGGGACCCAATGCTTTATCATTGAACCACATTGGTCCTGAGAGTTGGTATTGCTGAGATGTTTTCAAGTTCTTAGCTTTCCCCCAATTTCCCAAAATCCTGTAATTTGACACCTGCTCAGAACATTATCTACTTGTTTATATATTGGATTCTCACCCTTCAAGAGATGACGTCCATCTCTAACCTGGAGTTATGAGGAGGCATAAGAATGAGGCTGTGAAGGGGAACCTGAACTTCAGTGTTCAGGACAAAGAAGAGGTATTGGCCACCTCCCCAGGGAAGATAGCTTTGAGAAGAAAAGAAGTACACAAGTGTCTGTAGCTGAAGGCATAGAAGATGGAACCAATGGATTTGGGAGATGGGACACTGGAAATACTTGATATGGCAGGGAGCATGGAGACTTATTAATAATATTTCATATGGCTAAAAGAAAGACAAAAGCATTGGTGATGCACTTCTGGCTAGGAACACTTACAGAATATTAACAACCCTCCACACTTCATTTACTTAGGAAAATGTAGAGAGGTTTTGTGGAGTGGAAACCTTTCGCAGGATACCAATGGCTAGTCAAACATTCTGTTCCATATTTACCTGCACAGACTTCTCTCTTGTACATTGTGTTTGGAACAGAGGGCCGTCCTGAAATTAGCCTTCTCTTCTCTAGCTAGTGTGCAATAGCCCAAAATCCAGTTATATCATAAGACCACAAATGTGTTTTAGCATATAAGACACAGAACATTTTAAAAGCATATTTCAGTGTTATTTCCAAGTATATCTATCAAAAATATTGAAAAAGGATAAATAAATGGAAAAACCCACAATAAGTGAAAATCAGTGAAGTAGTGACGTCATATTTGTTTTAATATTTATATTTTCATGCTTTATAAACCCCACAGTCTTATAAACCTTTCCCACACTTTTAAAAACACTTCTAATGTTCTTAACCATTATTTACACTCATAAAATTATGTAATTTTAATAATCTACATATACTGTATGGTACTGCAAAATCACCCAAAATAGCAAATCATCATGATAAATAATTTAAAATAATATTTTTGAAAACCCACAAAACAATGAGCCCACAAAGTCAAACCTGAAATAGTGAGGGACTACTGTACCCTCGTATTGTGTCACTGATCTCTGATGCTTAGTCTCTGCAGTTTGTTTGAATTCATTGTATTGCATATATTCTTTGCACCTTCTCAATATACTGATGAGCACATTTTTTCCACTTTAAACGTCTTTATTTTCTAGTTCTTCCTATTGCTACTTTCTGCCTTGAAACCTATGCAGTATTTGAAAAATTCAAATTCATTCATTATTTCTTTTTTAAAACAAACGTTTACTTGAGAGAGAGAGAGAGAGTATAAGAATAATTGATATGACATTAGAAGCAGTACATATTTAGAAGACTAGAATGACAAGCATTCTAAGCATGGCCTTAATATTACACATTACCATCTTCAGTGCAGTTGCTTAGTTCACAGGTATCAGCACATATAGTTAGTCAGGGTGAGAATCCTACCAATTAGCTGCTAGTTTCAAAAATCTGCTGAAGATTCTCAGGATCATTGCCTTAAACATCTTGTGCATATAAATGTATGGTTTTACCCCTGCCACGACTCCTAGCTTTTCTCCTTGCCCTCGCTTCATTGTATAATCCTATAGCTCTTGCTTTACATTTAGTTGTGTTATAACTTTCAATTTTTATTTCTTCTTTTGAATTCTTACACTGGGGAGACTATAGGATTGTTACATATGTGATTCTGGTTTATTTCATTTATGAGTACATCTTCGAGTGGCATCCACTTAACTATGAAAGCTTCTGACATTGCCAGTCCTGCAGATAACCCACTATCCTTATGGGCTGCTGGAATATATTGGATTACTTTGCTGGATTCATGCACCTACAATATTTGAATGCAATGAAATACATATGTCTGGAAAAAGTAAAAAAAAAAGGGATATAAATGAAGGACCATTTTGTAGTGAAGGAAAATATATGTACATCTGTATGTACAAAAGAGTTAGCATATATATATATATATATATATATATATATATATCTCCTTTCTCTTAGTTCAAATAGAAGAGAGTTTTGAACTAATAGTGTACAGACAAGATATCATGTCTGCATCCTGTAGTATGAATAACTATTATGAAGACAACAATATGCAATGTATTAATCATTGTAACTGTCCTACTAACCAGTTTTGAAACATTCTCAATGCTATTTCTTTCTCAGTAAAATTAATATTAAAAAATAAAAATAAAAACAAAAACAAAAGACAAATTCATTCATTGACTGATTTTATTAAACCTTAATGATTCCTTTATTAAAAATTATTATATTGAAAAAAATTATTGTATTGAACTTTTTATCTGTCATCATGAGTAATTTTTTTCTGCTCTCATTTTTACTTTCAAAATATAAACTACAAATGTGTGATTTACTTTAGGGCTGCGTAAATATCATTTGGGGCATGTTAGCAGTCTCTTCCTATCCTTAATTTGACAAGGGTTTTTTAAATTTATAAATCATATAAAGGATTTCAACTTTATTATATTATCTTCGTTCGCTGATATCATTTCTATTTTCATAGGCATAGTGCACTAAATTATATTTCATAGATTGAATTAGGTCATGCATTTCCTCCTTAAAATATGTCTCAATTTGGAATAGAACATGCCAATTTAGTTCCCTAAGGAAAGTGGCCTAGAAATTTAGCTGCTCTAATGACATTGCAATTTTTGGGTATCCTTTCTTTCTCCTTTAAAAAAAATTAATTTGTACATGTTTGCAATACATAATGAAAACATTCACTGTAAGGAATTGACATATGTTTATATAACACATCTTATTTCTTTTTCTTTATTCCCCCACTCCCTTTTTTATTTTTTCAGAATTTTATTCATTTATTTATCGTGTAAATACTTACACAGTTAACTGTCAAATGTACAGATTGACACAAGACTCAGAAGACAAAACATATAAATATAAGATATTATTTTAAATCAAAAATGCTTTTTCATAAATATTTCATACTGTATTACAGTAACTTTCTCTCATGATGACATGAATTTCATTTACAGTATTAATATTCACTGAATGTACAGTCACAAAATAGACACTTGAATTTTTTCTCCTGTATTTAGGACAGGGTCTACAGGGTCTACATGGTCTCACTAGCAGACCGGGCTCCTACTGAGTCTGCTGCTTTCAGCCTCCCAAGCATTGGGATTCCTGGAGTGCACTACCATGCCCAGTCTCAATCACCCTCTCAGCATATCCAGCACAGCTTGCCAGGGATTGAACCCCAGCCGCTGAGTCTGTCTCTCAGGTGCTTTAGTCCACTGAACTGTCAGGCAAGCCTTAAACAGCTGTACTAATATAAAGGATGAAAATTATTTAGCATATGTTATTAATAGACAATAAATGTATTCAAGGTGAAAAAATTGTACATATAGCTGTTGATACTTGATCATTACTGCTTCCCACTCTTCTTTCCCCACCATCCCTCCTACCACTCCTCATCCTCCAGTCTCCTTCCCATGTTGACAGTGTTTAGCCTCTATAATCCAAGAGCTCAATTTCAAAAACATTCAAGGTATGGTTTTTGATATAGCTATTCTTGCTCAGGTTCAATATGATTAGTGCAATGATAAAGACCAAGAGGTCTTCATACTCTACATCTTAGCACCAAGATGGTTTATTTCAAGAAGACATGAATGAAATTCCAAATGATATGCATGTATAAGGGAGAGAAAATAGCAATAATAAAACCATAGGTTTTTGTTTAAATTAGTACATGTTTCCAGTATTTGAAGTTTGTAATAGCTACATGTTCATAATAAACTTTATTTAAAAAAAATCTTTTTCTTCTACCGTTACACCTCCTCAAAAACCCTTTTCCCATTTTTTGTTCTTGTTGGAGTTATCTAGTTTAGATTTATGGCAGACTATTTCCATTCACTGAGATTATTGGGAGATAGATCTATCACAAATGGGCACAGGCTGTGTTTATATTACTTTTCTCCTGGGACAAAATAGTCAGCATCCAAAGTAAAAGAGGAAAGACCTATTTAGCTTACTGTTTGTAGTTTCAGTCCATTATGGGCTGACTACAAAGCAGGGCAGCCCCACAGAGGAGAGCAATTCATGGCAGGCAGAAGATAGCAAAGTGACAAGGGAGAGAGTACAAGCCCCTCTCAGTCCCTTATCTTGAATGCAGGCTACTCACTCTAGGGCAAGAGTACCACTGAGACCCTGAATTCTAGCATTAGACCATGAATCAGTCATCTCTGAAAAGCACCCCCATGACTGTAGGAGGCTGTTGGGGAGGACATATAGATACAACCCATAAGAGGATCCAAGAGAATATGGCAGAAAAAGGAGATTAGAAGAGAAGGGGAAACAAATGGAATAAGGAGATTCCATGTAAAAAAGCATCACTTTTTGAAGTCAAGAAAGTATTCATGGATCCATAACATATCAGAGCCATTGAGGACAAGAAACAAATATGGACATATTTCAGAGGCTACACAGGACCATTGCTTCTCGGTCTTTTGTTTAAGATCAAATGTAGACCACACACTTTTAGTTGCCACAGATCAGTGGCAGCAGTGTAAGGAAGAAGCAGATACAGCATTCAAATGTCATATTTAATCATAATGTCAATCATATTTACCTATTATTATACACATTGAAATTCTGACTCATGTATTTCTTGACAACAATACCATTATTCTTTGAGATGAAAGGAATGTTAAATATTTAGTCAACTTAAATATTTGATAGATAGCTCTGTTACTTAAGTGAAGTTACATCCTCCACATTGGTCCACAGAGAACTATCTCCAGAGCTTATATCCTTCTTACTTTTCCTCCCCATTACATTTTTCAGTTTAATGAAGGAACTCCTTGAGGTTTTCTTGGAAACTTGGAGCTTCTTTGGTCATACTGAGAACTAACTCAATACATTCATTTTCAACCAACTCTACTACCTCAGGTCCTCATTAGTTGATATTTTATAATATATAACATGTTATATATGTATGAACATTTTAACATGAAAAGGGAATTTCTTGGCCTAGTTACAACAGATTGCTGTAAGACAATGTGTTCTTTTGAAATCTCAACTCTCATCTGAGTTGCCAGGGTCAAATAAAATCAGCATCTGAAGTTAAAAATGTAATATGTTTGCAAAATGTTTTATCTCTGTGAATGATATTTTCACATATAATATGCAATTTTTAAGTTTCATTTTCACACATGTTTTGAAAATCATAATTCAGTAAAAGTATGAAATTATCATGTATTGTAATACATATATAAGCCAGATATTACCAAGTAGCACTCTTTCCAGCTGTGCATAATAAGAATATCATTTTAAATTCTGAATGAGATTTTATAACAGCTTTCAACTTCAGTT
This sequence comes from Tympanoctomys barrerae, assembly GCA_002564285.1. Lineage (NCBI taxonomy): Eukaryota > Metazoa > Chordata > Mammalia > Rodentia > Octodontidae > Tympanoctomys > Tympanoctomys barrerae. The sequence continues at coordinate 9,208 of NDGN011481067.1, forward strand.
TTCTTATATGAAGTCTTGTGTTAATTAAACTTCCTAATATAATTTTCTGCTGAATAGTGATAGCCAAATAAGACATTTGTGGAAAATAATTTTGGTCCTTGAGTTAAATAATATATTCAGCTCAAAAATGATTAGGGGGGAAAAAAGGCATTTTGCAACAATTACAAGATTAAAAAAGGTACATTGAAAGCTAGTACACATCTTGTTTCACATACATGTGTTTGTATACAACATGTGCATATACAAAACCTCTCAAATACAGTTATTTAACGGCTGGCCAGATAGCTCAGCAGACTAAAGTGCCTGTTTAGGCAGAATGAAGTGGCCAAGGTTTAATCCCCAGTGCGCTGTGCTGGCCCCACCCCCTGGGGCATGCTGAGACTGCAATTGAGACTGGGCAAGGTAGTGTATGCCTTTAATCCCAGCACTTGGGAGGCTGAAAACAAGAGGATCACTACAAGACGGATTTGGATAGTAAAACCCTGTAAGCCCTGTACTAAATACATAAAAAATATAGTTATTTACATTATTTTGTTGAATAACTTAACAAGTACAATTATAAGCTATCAGTCAGTGTGTTTACAAATTCATTCTCTTCATTCATTATAGTTTAAACTGGGATCTTCCAAAAAATATGTTAAATCCTTTATATTCCCAGGAAGCTAGTGTTGGTGGTTGAGTAGTAGAATTCTTTATATCACTGGAATATTTTCAGTGACTTTGGAATTTATTTAAGGTACTTCTACCTCAGTTAAACATAATAAATTACATGAAACAAATCTAACAGATTAAACCTGAAAAACATACCTTAATCATAGCTGTATTTCCTTGGTTCCCATGTTGAAAATATTCTTAATTTCCATTAGGTCTACAGTGTTTAAGTGTCAAAGAAACTACTTGAAATTATGGCAAAAGTAAAAGCACTGGCTATGAGTTAAAATAGAACACTAAATAATACTAGAAGTAAAATGAAATTTTGTGTTGTTAAACACTATGATTCAATATAACAAAAGTTAATATTGCTGTAGTTTGAAGACCAACTCTTTAGTTATATTTCCTTCCTCAGCTTATGTATACTTGCTAGGCTTCTTTGGAGACAAATATAGCAAAACACTTCAATAAATATGATTTTGGTATTTATAGTCACACTGGTAGTCACTAAAAGTGAAAACAGGATTATGACCAATAACTATAATAACTATTTCTATTCTGAAGGGATGGTGGCCAAATACAGTTTACTACTTATTATGTACATAGAATTCATTGAGTGAAAAGAGTAAAAAGTTATTATATAGCAAAAAAATTGCACTTGGCAACAGATACTTGGAGGAAGCAGTCTTTTAAAAAGGGTAATATTTTGATGGCATCCCCACAACATCGATCTTATTAATGAGAGGAACTTTGGAACATATTCCATAGAACGTACTTCAATGTTATGGTCTTTGGGTATAAAAATGTATTAGATGATTTTGGAAATTATTGATGATAATTATTGTATTTGTGAGTGTCTTGTAATCTGGAACTTTCCAATGTAAAAGTCTGCAAAATTGTTCTAAATTTAATTTGTATGAAACCTTCATTTGGAGGCTGTGAAAAATAAAATATATTATGGACTTTATTGAAGTTAACATAATAAAAAGAAAAGGGCAATCATGTCTTTCATATAAAAGTTTTTGAAAAGGTATCTTACCAAACCAATTCATGCTAGAAACACACACACACACACACACACACACACACACACACACA
>NDGN011481072.1:0-27049 GCA_002564285.1 Tympanoctomys barrerae
TCAGGATCACTGCAGCAGCAAAAGCAGCCGGGTAGCCTCCTTTACACCTCAGTTCTCTTTGCACAGGCATCTGGAAGCAGAGACATGTCCTGTGTACTTTAGAAACATTTTAAAAAATGTTTTTTGTTTTTTTTTTTATGGTGGAAGGAGGGAAAAGAGAAGAAGTGGCAAAAGGAAAAGTCAGATTTCTGCCTAAGAGGTGAATGGAAGTTGAGAAGGGCTAGCAATGGTGTCACTGCAGTAGCCAGGGAGGAAGGGTGGGTTTCAGTTAGTGCCCAAAAAGCGAAGAATTTTATCTCATTCCTACCTGCCAGAGAATAGTTAACAAATATGATAAAGATTGTAAACTAAAAATTAGTTCATTCCTTTCTAAAACACTATGATGGACTTTAAAGATCTTCTCTGGCTTTCATTTGGCTCCTATTTCCTCTTGAAAAAAATGGATTTATAAAGGCAATCTGCTCAGAGATCTATTCAAAGTGATAGGACAAATGGTCCAAAGAAAAGCACCCAGGAGAAGGATCGCCATATTTTCTCCTCAGGCTTGAGACTGCCTCTGAGAAGAGGCTATGGAGGTTGGGAGCAGAAAGGACTCGCTCTCTCCACGTGAAGAATACAGTGTGCATGTCCTCAAGGCTCCTCAATGCCCATAGGTCACTGGCTATAGTTGGTAGAAAGCCTGCAACCTATGGGGCCACAAGACTCCCAATAATAATTCACCAGATCCTGAGACTTCTCCTAAGTACATTTAGATCAAGTGCACGACACTTCTCCCTAATAGAAGCACTGGCTAATGGCCTCACAGAACTGCGATGGCTCCCCCAAGCTACACAAGGCTATTCCATGTATTCAGAAGAGGGGCGGACCCGGAAGTTGATGGATGGACATGAGACAACAATCTAGCAGTGTACTCAAGCACTAAATCCATACATGGGGCAGACTAGACTGCTGAGCCTCAGTATTTTCATCTTCCTAGTATGACAGGTCTGGTCTGAAGTGATGTTCATATATGAATATATGTAGAAGAAGGCTCATTGTATCTATTTTTTAATTTTTAATTTTTTTCCATGGGGCTTATGTTTAAACAAACAAAGCACTAATGGAGAAGCCTTCACTTGCCATCAAAAAATAATCTCTAGACCCCTTACCCTAATGTAATCTGACTTTTATAGTGCAGGAACATCTTTCTATGACATCAGAAATTCAGAATCCCACACCTTCAATAACTATCAATGAAGTAAAAATATAATGATCAAAGGCCACTGTGAATTTCATTATACTTTCACGTGAATTTCTGTTTTTGCATATCATGATAGCATTTTATCACATATGGTAATAGATTGTACCTACAAGGAAGACCTGTTATTTATTCCATCTGGGATAGAATTCTTTCAGTGTGTATAAATTTTTTCGAGAAAAGCCTCACAGTAAATCCTGGGTTACAAAGGAATCCATAATCCAGAGTGGTAGGGTGTTATTATTAAACAAAAAACAAAAAACAAAAAACAGAGGTCTGGGGTCCCTGTGGATATCAAAAGAGGTGAAGATCTACAGGGATTTTATCCACGGGGATTCAAAGGAGGAAGGTACCATAGAGAGATAGATGGGTAGAGTTGGAGGGGTGCAGGACCTTGCAGATTGTGCCAGTTGGGAAGGTGGGTGTCTTTGGGCTCACAGGGCTCTGCGGGAAGACGTGTGACTTTAATTCTGGAGTCAACACATGGAACCTACGTGTGAGGCAATCAAACTGTCCTTTTAAGCTCCCCAACAGGCTTGAAGTGCTGTGCGTCCTCACTGTTAATGGAGTGGCCACAGGTAGCTACTGAGCAGTTGAAGTGGGCTAGTCAGTGCAACCCAAGAAGGCACCTTTACACATTTTATTTATCCTAATTCACTTAAGCTTAAACAGCCACACAGGACCAGAGGCTGCCATACTAGAAAACTCAACTCCAAATTTTGTGCAGGCTTGTTTGAAGAGATTCTGCTTATATAGTTGGAAGTATGCCCCTCTTTCTGAAAACTCGTGATATGTATTAAGACTGGCACCCTGAAATATTTATTTCCAGAAGGCATAACTTTATGTTCCCACATGAAATTGAGTCACTTTCTCTCACTGTACCTGGCTTTAGCCACATTTCAATCAGGTTTAAGCCAAGGTCATGAATTACAAACTGTGCAAAAGCAAAAACATTGAAAATAAATGTAGGCCCCGGATGTTAAAGCTTTCTTTCTTTTTTTTTTTTTTTTTAACATGGCCTCATGATTCAAGGACTAATGGACCCTAAAACATCAAGGCCCTTGGTCAAGCTTAGAGGAACAAGAAGAGTTTTGCTTCGACTCCCGTCTTCTTGTTTTAAATTCATTGGGTGTCACTGAGCTCTGTAAACACCTTTAAGTATTTTGACATTGTGGTATGAGGTGCTGTTAATCTGCTTCTTCCCTGACCTTCATTGGGCAGCAGCATGTTGCAACTCGGGGAAAAATTCATGAAAAACAGCAAGGATATACTTAGTGACATAGATTAGGACACAATAAACCTAAATAATGGCTATAATGTGCAGATTCTGATTCAATAAACCGACTCACCTAAGATTTATTGAGCATCCAGTCAGCAGCAGGCACTCGGTGGCCTCATGCACATATGACATGTCTATCTACCTGATCCTCAGCACAAGCGCATAGGGTCAGCATAGGTGTCCCACCTTTTATAGAGGAACATACTAAGACCTGGTCAGGCAGTTAGCAAGAGGCAGAGGTAGAATTCGAAAGCACATTTTCTGACTCTCATATAACCTTTCTTTTTAATACCATTGCAGGACATTAGCCTTCTGCCCCGGCCTGTGGAAGACTGTATTTTTTAGAGCAGGTAGCGCAGTATTTCTAGTTGCACATTCTTTTCCAGAGCCCTCTTGCTGCCCCGGATGGAGCGGCAGCATCCTCCCTGTATACCTGGGCAGGCCTTTGCAACTGGGTGGATATGCACAGTGCTGAAAAAGCGCAGCTCCAGCACTTCAGCCACCGCATCCTAAGACAACACAGAATCTCCTTGGCTCCCTCTGGAGATGCACACTTGGAAACACTGGCTCTGCACTACGTGGAAACTGAGGCGACACACAGGCAAAGCTCAGCAAGGACACCGTCCTCCAGCAGAGGACCCAGCCAGCAGTCAGACCAACTCACAAGCAAACACACTCCAGCCCTTTCTTTTATGTTCCTCAGCTGACATGGATAAGAGCAAGCCCGTTGTTCCCACCAAGCCCTTCTAAGAGGGAAACTTCAGGAACAGCATAACTGTGGCTGTTTTAAAGCACTAACTGTTGAGGGTAGTTTGATGGGCTGCGATAGTTACTGGAACATAGTCAAATGTTAAGGAACCTCCACAGACTAGGCCCAGATGTTAATTCCCCCATCAAAGACGGCCAATGGCCAGAGAGAGGATAGGTTCCTGTAAGGAATCCTGAGAGGAAAAAGATGCAGGTCTTGGCTGCAGAGAGACACGGAGAATTTGGAAAACTTATTATATCTGGGATTAAACGGAACATTTGAAGGAGAAAGAAAACTGTGCGCTTAATGAACATGCTGCAAAGTTTATACTTAGGGGATTGCAGGTTGTCGCTTTGACTGTCAGGACCTATGTACAGACCCAAGTGGCTTTGCACTCATTCATTTATTTGGCTGGGAAAGACTTCTTGGGGACACAGGGTGGCACTGGGTATTCCTTTCCCAGGGTTCAGGGGAGGAGCAAATGCTCTTGAAAGGGGGCTGAGGAGGCAGAAGGACATTTCTCCCACAGTATTCAAAGCGCTCAGGATGGGACGGCCCCTGCTAGTATTGGGAAGAATTGATGGGAAAAGCCAATGCAAACAGTTAGAGGAGGCAGGGGAGAGGTGAAGGGGCTTCTAGTGGACACTCGCCATACGCCGTACCTGAGTGAGATGTTAATGTCTTCACAGAGAACACCCCACCCTTGTAGCGCCTCCCCTTCAAAGTGCCACACGTCTTCATATTGGGAACTACCATCCAGATATACTGGCTGAACCAGCTGGGGTCTCACAAACATATTTTTCCTTTCCAGCTTTAAGTTCCTTTGGCAACCTTGAACAATTCACAGCCTGGCTCTTAAATTTTGCTAAGGATTATGGCACACTGACAGAATTGGGAAAAAAATGCTGGGGATATTCTCAACTTATTGATATAACTACACAGACATAAACATTTTAAGATGGGTTGCAAATTTCAGGAGAAAGAGACATTTTGTGTCAGCCTCCAAAATACAGATGGAACCCATCCAGAAGAATCAGGAGCAATATTTAAACCTTTCAGGAGCTGTTACTTTCGAAGAAATTTAGATTAATTAGGCTGCTTTTAGAACCTGTAATGCTGCCACGATTATATCCTCAGAATCGCAAAATGCCTAAGGTATAAACAGGATTTTTTTTTCTTTTTATTGATGGCTGTGAATTTTCTCCGCACACCTGTACTATCAAGGTAACTTTTGCTATAAACAGCATTTTGAAATTATCACATAAAAAACTATCAAGCACTAAATTAGAAAAAAACAGAAATTCGAAAGTGATAGTTAAATTTATGAAGCAATTCTGCTACACTCAAAGGCTCATTGCTTGACATGTAAAAAATCTGGAGCTGTGTGTAAGACCAGGGTATGAATTTCTCTCCAGTGGGGGGACCACAATCTGCACCAGGATGCAAGTGCCAGCCACATGCAGAGCATATGCGCTTCGGATGTGCGCTTGTTTGCATGACTAATGGAGATGATATTAAAAGTCTTTTCTCATCATTTCAATTCTTTCATTTTTTATTTTTTTTTAATTTGGCTGAGTGCCTTCTTTGCTACCTCCAAGAGCTGTTAATTTTGTTCGCTGCCGAGCAAAAGTCAAAGTCAGAGTCTAAACAGCTTGTAATGAGTTTTCAATGGCCCACCTCAATGAAATTGAGGGCAAAGACCAGCAGGCTCAGGCAGCATCAGCCCACAGAATTTATTAGCGAGGGCACATTGTATTCGGGGGCAGGAGTGGAGGGACTGGAGTTCTTGGGCTCTCCAAGAGTACCCCAAGCCTTTATTGAAAGTGGTGACAATTCCAGGACGCATGCTCTCTGTGCTGTCTGCCCCAGAGTACACCTCCTTCAGATAGTGGCAGGCGGGAAATGAAAGAAGTCACCTAGAGGAAGGAAGGGCCCCCATCTCCTGGGGGTGGAGCAGGTACACGGTGGCTCCCTCCCTGGTCCCTGAATTCCTTTACTCCCTCAGCACCCATGCCTGTGCCACTTTGGGAATTTGGGCCAAACAGAGCAGTACCCAGTTTTGAATTCTGATTTGTATTAGTTCAAGTCTTCTTAATTTCTCGGTTGCTCCTTTTCCAATAGATCCCCTATGGTCTTGCTTCAAAACAAAATAACTTTGAAACCCACACACAATAATTTTCTGCACAAATACAAAATATCCATCTGAAACATAATTGATTCTTTGTGTGCCTGAAAAATAAATTCTCCACTTGAAAACAGAGATCCTTGACAAGTGATTCTTTGGCCAAAAATTTGCTCAAAGCCACTTTGCTAAGTGTATGAGAGCAGGCAGCCATTTGGGTTAGGGTAAGAAAGCCTTCCTTCCTTGGAGCGCCACTGTTTCACTGAAGGAGGCACCTGTGAGGTTTGCATTAAGGACTGACTTGCGGCGTGGGTGGAATAAATTAGGTCTGTTGGATCCTCCAAGGCCAATTTTGTGTAATGCATATTAAATGATGACTGATTCCAAGACATTTAAAAATATAGAGCACCTACTAAATGCCGGCCACAACAGGAGGCACCAAGAATGTAGCGGCAAACCTGGTAATGAAAGTCAGTTGGTTCAACCTTCCTTTTCTTTTTGTAAAATTTTATTATTACTACTTTTAATAATTTTCTTTTACTTTGAGGCATAAAAACAAGAGCAAGAAAAACACAAAGACAGAAACAGGGTAACATAACAAAACATATTTTACAAATTTTCAAAACAAGAACAGCTGATTAGCAATGACAGACATAACAGTTCACTCTTCTTGCCACTTCTTCAAGTATTGGACCATTCATTCAACGACTCTAGTCACTGGCTACTTTCACAAGGACTTCTTAAGTGGATGTGAAGGACAAAGCTCAATTCTGGGGAAAACAGTTGACTTCTGTCACTGACTTAGACTCCAGTAGAACATGCAATTTCATATTAATCAAGTGGATTTCCAAAGCATCCACGAAAACCTGACTTGTTGAACTCTACACATTGGCCACCCTGCTATGCACCATGTTCAAATTCCATGCTCAGTTCCATTCCCAGACCTGCCTTTGTTCTCTTTGGACCAAATGAAATGAACACTACGTATCTGACAGAGGGTCAACGCCCCAAATGGTAAGTATGGATTGGAAAAAGCCAAGCAAGCCAAACACCCAAAACTGTTGTTTGTGCTTAAAGCCTAAACATTTCAAAAGTATGTCTGATCTCAGTGAGATTCACTGAAAGCACACTGTAGTCATCTTCACAATGGCTGCAGTGCAAACAATAACAACAACACGTGGCAGCAGCAGCAATCGCTGAGGGCTAGCTCTGTGACAGTTGCTTTCCACGCACTATCTCATTTAATCCTTGGGAAGTCAGGTTCTGTTTTTATCCCATCTTGCTGATAAAAGGTTCGCCAAGGTTGAGCAATTTATCCTAAGTCACAGAAGCGCTGCAAAAACAGACTGGAGGAATCTGATTCAGAAACCTATAAAGGGCCAGCACTGTTAAGTTCCACACAGCTTTAATCTTTTAGGCGAAAATCAAAACAGCCCTTTGTCTGGAGGTGAGTAACTGTTACCCTTCTACACTAAGGAGAGACAGATCACAAGGATGGGGCAGATGTCTTGAGAATGCGGTCCGAATTCTGTATCTGAAAGTCACTCCCCACTTTGAAACTCTGGATAACTTTGTCCAGAAATGAAACAAAGGCAAGGAGCATGGTGTGGAGTGAAAATTCAAGACTTCCAACAGAAGGGCCAGACTCCTGCCAACTCCCATTGCATTCAAATGCCATGGGCCTAAATACCCTGGCTGGGAGTTAAAGTGAGTATTGGCAAAGCTGAAGAGCGCTGGGTGTGTTGGTGAATGCTTACAATCCCAGCCAACTGAGAGGCTGAAGCAGGAGGACTTAAGTCTGAATCCAGTCTGGCCAATTTAAAGAGGCCCCATCTCAAAACAAAAAAAACCAAAACCAACCAACCAAACAAACAAACAAAAAGATTGAGAAGATCTGGCTGACCTGTAAGCACTTAAAGTACTTGCCAAGCATATTTAAGGCAAGAGGTTCAATCTCCAGCCCCCAAAACAACAACAAAACAAAACAAAACAACAACAACAAGAAGAAAGGGCTAGAAACTGCAAATAAAGATGTCTAGAACATTGCAGCATGAAAAACATAAATTCAAACATACACAAATATTGATGCCTCCATTTCTGTGACTTTAGTTTACAGAACTTCAGTGAGAGCTTGCTATCTCCTGGTTTGTATTGGGCAGCGACTTTGTACAGCTTCCTGAGCTTTCTGCGGACAAAGCTAGTCAGACAAGTGCGTTCAGGAGAACAAGTTGTCTCTGGAGGCGCTGGCTATGGCTGTGACATTCTGAATGTAGACAGGATATGCTGACTTTGGCCAAGAAAGCATTGGCGCTTCTTCTGCACCTAAAATCCTCCTGCAGTGGAAGAAGCCCAAACGTCTGCTGTTCACTCTTCGCTGTTCTGGGCTTTCCCTTTGTAGAAAGCTGCCCCTGCAAGCCACTTAGCAAAGGCAGGGAATGGCAGGTCCAATGAGAAAGGACAGATTCTGCATGGGGACCCACGCTGAGAGCCAGTGCTGTCCCTGGGCTATCAGTTCCGGGCCGCCAAACGCCAGGAAGGGAGCTACACAGAGTAACCCTTTCTTGTGTGTTTTTGCACCCAGGGTGTAGCAACTGCTGCAGAACTGGCATCTGCTGGCATCCTGTCCCTCCACCTGGCCACTCCTTTCCTAGAGGACAGAAAGATTTGCCTTTGCACTAAATGACATGGAGCACATTCCTGGAAAACATGGCCTTTTTCGATGGTCCTCTGCACTACTGTGGCTAAAAATCTCTGCTTTTTCCTAATCCTTTCTTCTTTTTTGTTTGCCACGGAACAGTGAACATTTACACAATCGTTAAAATTGCATCTACTGCCGTATTTTTCTCCTTCTCAGTTTTAATACATTTTTATAATTGCATTGAAGATATTCTAACCCTGTTTTTAGTGCAAAGATAAAATTTATGAACCGTGGCAAACGTATCATCTCCGAGCCTATCCGAAGGATAACAATGTACCTGGCAAAACCTCAGTGTCCGTGGCCTTCTGCCCATGTTAATGGGGTGGAAGGGAGCATGGGACCCTCGGATTCCAGAGATGGAGGAGGTTTCCTGCTCCTGGCTGAGAACCCTGACGCTTTTCCAAGGAGCAGTGCTCATTCATACAGAGGTTCTTCTAAAGTTGCACGATTGTTTGACTACCGTGCATTTATTTATGTATTTATTTATTTATTTATTTATTATGTTGAGTGTATTTGTGCAGCTCCTGTCAGCATAGCCAGAGACAGTGGACGAGATCTTTTCTTCCCAGGGAGCGCGCCCTTGCCCTCTTTCCTTTATCACTTTCCCTGTTTCCTTCAGAACGTGATTGCAGATGTGAGAAGACAAAGAATGGGGTAGGAGCAGGTAGCATGAACTCCTTCAGGGTGCAAAGCTCAGCGCATTCTGGAGGGAGCTTTGTGACCTCCGACATAGCCCTGCCCCCAGCCAACCCTCAGGGGCCTGCTCTTCTGCTCTGCATGTGAAAAGGAACTAGAGTGGAGCTTGGAGCTTTTAAATGAGACAAAACAAAAAACAGTATTGAAAACAAAAGAAAGTACCTCCCGACTTCAGATTGGGTCAAGGGGAGAAAGTCATTTTCACAAGGAAACCTTAAACATGGACAGATTCCTCAAAGTCCAGGGGTCCAGATGTCTGCGCACAGGTTGACAAACCCAGGTGGACACCAGGAAATAGAAACGGAGGGATGCTTGTAAGCCTCTACCCTGGGGTTTTCCTGCTTCCTTGCCAAGTGTGCTCAGGCCATGAGCTCGCTGCTGAAGAGACGGAGACTAACTCTAGGTGAACTTTTCTCCCATGCCTCCCTTTTCCTTTAGAAAAGCAGAGTTTTAAATATTTCCTAACTTTACATAATAGCCTTCTATAAGACACAAAGGCCTGGGACCATAATGAAGTGGAGGTAATCTACACAATTTAAAAACACTTATTGTGACAAAATGGATTGACGAGGTAGAGACGATACAAGAGCACATAAACGAAATGCATCCCACCGGAAAAGCATTTTGCTCGCATTGTCATTTACGGCTTCTGAATTAATAGACCAAGAAAGGCACCACCGGCCCCAACAAAATGCTGTAAAACCACTGGCAGCGAGCGGTGTCTCAAACTTTAATTCCCCTGGGGAGAAAAGGACACAGCCTAATCTGTATTCAGTCCTGACATTGGCCGCATCTGATATGGAACATTAGCTTCTAAGTCTCTCAATAGACTAGTGTCCTTCAGTTTATATTACTTTATGTTAATAGTAGAAAAATTACACACAACATCATTTATCATTGTTATACTCTGCTATACATCCCATAGCTTATTTTAATATATTTATTTACCCCTGGGATGGTGAGAAATTAAAAATATATATGTTTCAAACAAATCCCCTAGGGAAAGAATCACTGTCACACACACACACACACACACACACACACACACACACCCCTCCTTGGGGTGGGGGCATGTACTACAGAGCTGAGCTTGTGAATGATAGGAGGCCTTCCACCTAAGGACGCAAGTACAAGCCATAAGATAATTCCTGGGCCATGAAGAAATCACAAAACGCAGCATATTCACGATAATATGCCTTTTGTTCCCTCCTCTCCCCAGTTTTTTTCATTTGTCAATTACATCTTTGTGTCCCTCTGCTTCTGTTATTAGCTTTCCTGACATTTGACCTCTAGCAAGATTTTTTTCCCTCCCCATTTTAAAAAGCACTGTCAATCTGCGCCTGACTCCTACTCTTTCTGACCCAGACCCCCAAACGCAGAGCCTAATCTGAGTTTCGGTTGCAGGGACAAGAAAGCCACTGCTTTCTGTGTAGTGCTCATTCTGCACGGCATGGACACGGCACTGTGTCCCGACCTTTCTGTCCTCCGAGCCCTGGCTTGCCAGCTCATCCCTCTGAGGCTTGGGGTCCTTCCCTGCCTGAGGCGTTCTTTCGGGCCCCAGAGGTGACTCTGTGGAATTATACGTTCCTCATTTAAGTCCAATGTGCTAAACAGTCTCATTTCGTGGAGAAGCACACAGGTGTCCTGGGACACTGATGGGACCAGAAGCCCAGGTGGAAAGGCAGCGAGAAGGGCAGGGGAACAGAGGCTCCTCTGATGTGGTACCCCTGACTCGATGCCACGCGGCCTGGGAAGATCTCTCAAGGAGGGGGACGGGAAGGACCCACTTCTGCGGAAATGCCCACAGCCTTGTGCCTGGCGGGACTGCCTTTTTTAAATATATGATTCTTATTTATTTATTTTACCATTTTGGCACTTCACAAATGCATACTTATATAATACAGTGCGTGGTTATCAGATAAAAGTACTTCAACTTTGGTGCTGTACTGAGGTTGGAGATGTTCATCTTCGGATATTTCTTCCCTCCAGCAGGTGCTTTTGGGTAAAGCACTCTCACATCTCACAGATTATGTTATTTCATCCACATCCAAAATGGTAACCAGGTATTAGTCCCCTAATTCTATTCATAAAGAAACCTGAGATCAAAAACCCTTACTAGGGCTGGCAAGATAGCTCGAGAGGACTAAGCACCTGCTGAGGCAAGCACAGGAACCGGGGTTCGATCCCTGGCATCTACATGCCATGTTAGCCCGCCCCAGGTGCACTGGGCAGGCCTCTGAGAATGGGTGTGGGGGCACATGCCTGTAATCTCAGTGCTTGGGAGGCTAAACACGGGAGGATCACTGTGAGTCCACGCTGCATAGTGAGACCCTGTACCAAATACATAAAAATAAATAAATAAATAAATAAATAAATAATAAAAAAGAAAACACGTACCAGCCTCAGTTCACAAAGCCATGAATGGCTAGACGGCTGAGCTGAGGATAGATGCATACTCTGGCTCCCAGCCAATGGAGCGCTCCTTCTGATATACTTCAGTGATCTTAATAAACATGTATTTGTGCTGAAGATGAACAATATATTTTTTTTCAAAAGGCAAAATAAAAATAGTATCATTTACACATGACCATGTAATTTAAAAACAATATAGTGAGCAATCCATACCAGATAGCAAAGCAGAGCAGGCAAATTGTTTGCTGAAACATTTCCCTTGTCGGCTGGAAGCATGCTGGACTATATTGCCCAGCCTCCTCGGCAATCCTGTAGTCAGATGATGGAGCTGTGGCCAATGCAAAGGGAGAGGAAGGGAGCTCCAGGATTCTAGTCTTGTCCCATGCAACCTCCTGGCAGTCTTGGGCTGGTCAGCCCCTATCTGATGGCTGGATTTTAAGGATATGGGCAAAGACCTGAGGGCTCTGAGGTATAGTTAACCATAAAACATCAAAGCCAGGATCATCGAATTGCCCCATGAGAAGCCAGCTAGTGAATGTCTGCAATGATTGAATAAAAAATTCAACATTAGTTCGAGGAATTGTTTGCTATAGCAGTTAGCTAATCCTGATTAAGGGTTAAAAAATGTTCTGGAATGAAAGCCAGGCATGTTTTTCAATGTGGTAACTAGAGAGACTATAAGAATCATCTCCCTGCCATCCTAAATTATTATTATTATTATTATTATTATTATTATTATTATTATTGGTGGTGGTGCTGGGATTGAACTCAGGACCCTGCACTTGCCAGGCAAGCACTTATTCTACTGAGCTACCTCCCTGGCCCTGATCCTAATTTATGGACCCTCTGAATAGCCATAGGGCAATATTAGGAATCTTCAAATACAATAGGCTCTCTGCCTTTCTTGAATAATATCTTATTTTCCTTTTCATTAATTAGCTTTAATTTTGTTCACTTAATCGGGCCTTTTTTATCATTTATAAATAATAATAACATCCAGTATTTACTGGGCCCTGACTATAGTCCAGCCACTTGACTTTTTTTACAATGTCTTATCCCATCCTCAAATACATTAGTCAGACGTCTCTGTTGTGCCCATTTTACAGATGAGGAATCTGCATTTGAGAAACGTAAGAAACTTGCCCACTAGTCTGAATTTCCAAAGCCATGTCCAATGTCAGTTGTATATTTCTTGAGTAAAAAAAAAAAAAAAAAAAAATGATAATTCAAGAACTAGGATAAAATGTTAGCGTTAGGTTGGCAAGTGAGGCCTGGTGATTCCCTTCCAGAGAACATTTTCCCAGACACCGGGGAGCTGAGGAACCCTGAATTCTCCTTTGCTTGTTTTTATGAGATAAGATCTTACTATGACATTCAGGCTGCCCTTGAATTCATGGTGATCTTTCTACCTCAGCCTCTAAGTGGTTGCTTTTTATGTGTGAGCCACCACAGCCAGTAGAATTGGTTTTTAGAACCTTAAAACTGAGGATTGGCCTAAAGACTCAGGTTCTCAGGTCTGTGCAAGCTGCAGCCATGGCAGAGGACACCTTGTGTGAGGAGGAATTGCCTTGGGTCGTATATAAAATATACAGTGTAGTAAATGTATGTAGAAAACCTCCCTTTACTGAAATAGCTTTAATCATAACACGTGAGTGCAGTGGTGGGACGCAGGCTGCACACGCCCAGAAGGGTTTCTGAGCACTCCCCAGAGGTTGAGGAAAACTATGCTGCAGTCCATAGGTGGCTGCCAGAGTCCCAGGGTCCCTTCCATCCTCCTCATCCACAAAGCAGCCAAATAGACCACAAGGCGTGCACGAAGAGCCAGGTTCCAGGGCTCAGGCTGCTCGCAAGCAATACCTCTACTTCACATCTTCAGTAGGTTATGCAGAGTGGCTTACCTCAGTTGCCTTACATGTACAAAGAAAATATCTGTGAAGTGTAAATAAAAAAATTCCTGCCAAGCACTTAACACACCATCTGGTGCCTCTTGAACATGCAATAAATCCACACAGTTATTACTACCATTGTCAAGACCACCCCCTCCCTGCACCAGTGTCGTCTTCCCCAGAAAAGACCCAGCTGAACCACCTCCATAAGCACCGGGACTTCACTTTGAGGGCTCTCGCCTCAGATGTAATCACCCCCAAAGGCTCCTGTCTTAGCCAATAAACTGGGAGGCTGGGAGGGGTAGCCACCTTCAGAGCACATCAGATTCCCACCTGGGGCTCGGTAACTCAAAGACGCAGGTCGCTAAGAACTCTGCACATGTGGCCAGGCCTTTCTGAGCCCTTCCTGTCTTATGTCCACTTTCATATCAACATGACATTGTGTGTGATGTGGATTCCTCTTAGGAACTCTTCTAGGCAATGTTTATCCCACCAAAGGGATAAATTACATTTCTGAATAAAATCATAAATCATTTCCATAATGGCCAAGTAGTCTGAAAAAAAAACAAAACCCAACAATTTTGCTGGCGTTATATGACCATACTGTATAATACTTAAACAATAAAGGTTACCTATCATCCACTAGGGCTATGCTTTATGCTAATAACCAGTGCATTTCATCATTATGGGCTAATGACCTGCAAAATTTTATTTAAAAAATGAAGTCATATGTGGGTCTTTAGCAGGCAACATTGGATCAAAAAAAAAAAGCCGAGGGTGAATGCTCCATTTGTATTCTTGGGTGGAGGGCAGCAGCAGAGGCTGCGCTGTGCCACACCAAGGCTGCAGAGGCTGAGAAACCTCATGCATTTGAGCTCAGAGAAGGAAGGGAATCCGGCACCACACAGGAATTAATAAGAGCTCTTGGGCCCCAAAGGAATGAAAGGGCCTCTCCTGGGGCAGCCAGCATCTCAGCAGAGGGTTGCATCGGGTTCCAGAGACTTTCTTACTGGCCGTAAGTGTTCATTATCCTCCTATCTGTGCCCTCTGCCTTACGCGTTGCAGGGCCCCTTGCCTATAGCTGGACGGAATTTCCTTACTCCTGATTCTGACCATGTGATTCGCTTTAGTCCAGAAGGAAGCAAAGTGATAAAGAGCCAGTTCTGGGGTTTGTGTGTTTCTATCCTTCATACAGGAAGGACAGCCCTGAGCTAGCACTCTGCTCCAGCCAGATCCAGCCCACCTCAGTCTTCCGCACCCCATTCCCAAGCAGGCAAGTTAGAACAGCTGAGCAGGTGCTGTGAAAATCAAGAGAGGGTGAGAATGAAGTGTGGGCCTTTCTGTGCCCCTGAGGTCTGGGGGCAGCTTGGCGAGGCGCTGGCTAACCCACGAAGGAGGTGCCGCGGTCCTCCGTGCTGGAGCCACTGCTCTAGAGGGTGACTACGCGAGCCTGCTTGGCCAGGCTTCCATAAGGGGAAATCCCCTGCTTTGTGGACGGCTTGGAAAAGGGAGCCCCTTACAGGGTCATCCTGGGCTCTTGAAAAAGAAACAGTGCTAGAGTGATGAGATGAATTCACCGCTATGCGTACAGAGTTTCTTTGTGTGTGTGTGTGGGGGTATACAGGGGAGGGACAAGAATGTTCTGGAACCAGACTGGTGGAGTCCATATGACTCTGTGCCTGAACTGCACACTTCTAATGGACTTCTCGTCATGTGCATGAATTACATCTCCGTGAAAAAAACTCCCAAATTATGTAATCTTACTGTTTATGTTATACTATACATAAAATAATACTGAAAACTCATGATTTAAATTGTTGTTATACTTCATTACTATCTAGGCTTTTATGGTTATTTATTTATTTATTTATTTATTGGTACTGGGGCTTGAACTTGAGAGCTTGCACTTCCAGGCAGGCACTTAGGCCACTAAGCCACGTCCCTGGTAGGTCATTTACTTCCATCGTACGTGCCCGATGGAAATGACGCAGAAGGATACACATCTCTTTCCAAGTCCACATTCAGTGATGTCACACTATTTAAAATTGTCCACAGTGCCATTGTTTACATCATGTGAAGAGGCAATCCCTGCAAATCAGGGTGTGATTTAAAGCTCTACTGATTGGCTAGACTTAAGAAAGCAGGGAAGAAAATGTTACCAGTGAACTCAAAAGTGTATCACACTTCTAGACGCTCTTATAAGTAGCACAATAGGTTGAAGAAATATCCCTCCAGTGTTTAAAAACTGTTATCCAATTCAGCACAGAAGTGACATCAGTTATGAACACCTGAGGCCCCACCTATATCTTAGCTGCTTCACTTACACCTTACTTGGTAAAGCAAATGAACATATGAAGCAACATCCGTGTTGGAGGCGCATGCTACCGTCACACACAGCCACAGTGGTCTGGCAATGGGCACAGTAGATCTGTCCAAACCCACAAAAGGCACTTGGTGAAAATCACCTTGAGTCCATCAGAAAATATTGCGCATATCATCAACACTTGTGAATCCTGGGCCACACGCGCCTCACGCCTGTGAGCTGTACTGACCACACGTGCATGCACAATCACATACGGGCACGCTTTTTCTCCCCCCAGAGAGCCGGTTGCTCAGTGTTTGCCAGCACACCGCTGGCTGCAAGCTGTGTGTTTCCGTGTGTGATCGCCTTGTGCCCCAGGAACAGCCTCAGCTGAATTCCTTTCCTTGTAGCTGCTGCTCAGAGCAACGTTCTGAGCAAGGAGCCGAAAGCTGCTGCTGAGAAGGGAGCGTCTCCCCAGTGGAAGGTGGCGCGTGCCCCTGGAGGCAGGCAGAGCCAGCCTCACCACAGCCTCAGTCGCCTTCCCAGGGAGCTTGCGCTGGAGCAAGACACTTCGTCTTACTTTGCTTAATTCTTAGACAGCCAGTCACACTCGGTTATTGTTTTTAGTTTTACATACCAGTATTGAATTATTTTTATGGATGTTATTTCTCAATTAGTATGTTCCCCCGAGACAGCACAAGCCTCCAGAACTTAGCTTTTCCCTGTCGGTAGTCGCTGCTGCCACCTGTACCGCTGGGGAGCCGGTCTGTTCCTCGGGCTCCTCCTGCCCAGTGCTGATGCAGAGCCTCCACCGTGGCTGCCCAGGGGTGTCGACTTTGGCTGTGGGGTCACAGGCTGTGAGGATGACTTTGGGCTTGACCCCCAAGAGCACACGTGGGCCCTGCCATGGGTCCTTACAATCAAGGCCAAAGGCTGACCTTTGAGTTATTGGGCCGAAGTATAGATTTCAGGTGCATTACCCCCAAGGCTGACAACCACATTCTCTTTCTCACAAGCCTGAAGGTTAGGGCAGCAAAAACCAACCATTGCAACAACCACTGGCACTGGTTAGAAGCCTGGCCAGATGAGAGCCACTCCTAAGCACTCTGCAGCTAATCTCACTTAATCCTCACAACAACTCTTCGGCAAAGTTGCTTTTACTTATTTCCCCTTTGAAGGTGGGGAAACCGAGGCCCAGAGAGTAGAATTCATTTCCTCAAGGTCAGGCGCCTGGCTGCCTGCCTCGGAGTCTGTGCTGTCACCTATTGCACTGGTCAGAAGGTCACTCCCCAGCTGCACCAGGGCTCCCGGATGGGAGCCAGGCAGGATCACAGAGTTCACATTCATTACTGTTCAGGTCCACTGAGGAGACCAAAGGGCAGTGGCGTTAGCAGGGTCATGAAAGGACTCAGGCTTGACCCACCTCCCTCCTTTCTGCTTGTACTCCTCAGCTTATCTCGAGCTTCAGTTTCTCCTCCTATAAAAGGAATCAGTAATATATATGTTTTGTGAGGGTCAAGTGATTGGATGCTTCGCATGAGAAATGGAAACATCGATGTCACTGCCTGCATGGTGTGTCCTTGCAAAGAAAAATACATGGACCCTGCAGAGGACAAAAAATGAGCTCTCAGTACATGCTACCCACTGACATCAGTGTCACTGTCATCATAACTGTCATCATCTTCAATTCTATTCACATTTACCTCTTTGCAAAAGACCCTGGGTATGCCAGGCACACCCTTAGTCCTCTCTTTGCCTCCTGCCATCCAGCTGGCAGGCAGAAAGAGGCCCCAGCTTGGTGCAGGACGATGGCTTTGCAGGAGGAGCTCAGGGTGTGCAGCGGGCGTGTGGGTGCAGACTCCCTCCTGCTTTCTGCCCCTGGCATAGTAATGCAGTCTCCCCCTCCTCAGGGCCAGAGCCCCTTGTCCCTCTCCATCAGCGCAGCCTGTCC
Organism: Tympanoctomys barrerae; assembly: GCA_002564285.1. Classification (NCBI taxonomy): domain Eukaryota; kingdom Metazoa; phylum Chordata; class Mammalia; order Rodentia; family Octodontidae; genus Tympanoctomys; species Tympanoctomys barrerae. Next base: position 17,332 of record NDGN011481072.1, read on the forward strand.
ATGATGGCTGCACCAAGGTGAACAGAACTGCAAATGCCGCACGCACTCTAACTAGAGCTCAGGGAAGCCAGTGGATGTCTAAACACACGAGGTGGAGAGAACTGCTGAGTCCAGTGCCCACCCCCTCGGTGAATCTGCAGCCATACAAGGTGGTCTCTCTTATTCATAGAGAGAAGTGGCTCTCCCTTTTTCCCTGTGTGAGTGGGAAGAAGCATGTGAGATAGAAGCCCCAATGTCACTGGTGGCGCTGCCCACACTGAGCCCAATGGATGCCCTGAGATGACTTCAGGACATTGCACTTGATCTGACTCAGCCTTGTGACCCAAAAGTTGTGTTTGCAGGAACACACAGAAGTGGTCTGACATGTGATGCATCTATGTCTAAATAAATCCCAAGCATCTTTTTAAGAGATACAAACTGAGTTATGAAGGAAAAAAGAGCTTTGGATCACTGTTTAATTGACAATATTTTTCCCTTTCTTAGTAGAATATAACCATACATTCTATAATTGATGGCATCATATATTCATAAAATACAGCATCTGAGCTCTTTGTAATCACATGATGATGCTGTCAAAATACCTTAAATTGCATTTATCGTAGAACCATGGCAATTGAAAAAAGGGAAACACCACAGAAAATGAGATATAGAAAAGAAAGAGTAGGAAGAAAGAAATGTAAAAGGGAATGGGGCCTGGATTTGGGAGGAGCAGCAAGGGTGGAAATCCTCTCTAGCTGGTGAAGACAAAGAAAGCACAGGGAACTTCCAGGCCACCATTCTGGAATCCAATCACCAAGCATGGGGTGACTTTCCCTGCCTACCCTAGGGGTGGGTCTGGACTTTCCAGAGTGCTAACAGGGAAGACATGGCTGGGAGAAGCAAGGGGAGACCTGTGCTCTCACCTGGACTACTGAGGAGGGAAAGCCAGCTAGCAGCTGCAGCAAGACCACTGCTCACGGTCAGCGGGAAATGGAGAGGGTGTGTAGGATGCACAGGAGCCTGCTGAACTGGAGGGCAAGGAAGGTCAACACTGCAGAGAGAAGCAAAGAGGCCACAGAGGAGTTGAGTAGGACAGGACAGGTGGAGAGATGGAGAGGGACAAGCAGGAGGGCAGCGAAGAGGGGAATGAAAACAAACAAAGGTGATGACCTACATCCATTAGCAGATTGCTGACCTTGTTGAATTCATCCCCCAGCCTGCGCAGAGCAGACAGTGACATGAGACAGAGGGAAGCCCGAATCTGGTAGTGTGTTAAGAGATCAGGCTTGGTACTTCTTGCTTGCACTTGAATCTCCTGCCTCAATTTACTTGTGAAACACAGATAGGAGTGGCATGGCTTCGGGGTCTGAGGTAAGGATTCAAAGTGGTATCACGTGCCAAAAGCCATGAACTGCATGCAATAAAGGAAGTGCTCAGCGTGTGGCACTCATACAGATAACATCACTGTCGTTGCCACTACCACCATCACTGTTGTCATCATTTTTGTATAGATGGTAACATTTGTATCTTTGCAAAAAACTTAATGGTTTGGGCTCCAGTCAGAGGGTGGATGATGGATACGCTTAAGTAGGAAGCACTTGGGAGCAGGCCCTTTGCCCTGCAGAGAGGCTCCCCATTGACCTCTAAGAACACCGGATCCTGACATCAAAGGAGCCCCTGTGCAGATGCAGCCTTCTTCCGGGGAGGGTGGCAGATGGAGGCGGAAGGGAAGTAAGATCAGGGAAGTCCCAGAGGTAGGCCAAAGGTGGGACACAGATTTCCAGGATCTGCAGTACACTCCTTTTCCTGTCCTCCCAGCTATTAAAAATAAGATGCAGAATGTGCAAAGCAGTTCTGTGTAGCGCAGAATGTCCACTTAACAGCAGACATTGAGGAAGTCCCGGCCATGGCATGTGGCAAGCCTGGAATAAACCCAGGATCCCAACGTACCCACGAACACTTTGGCTGTGGTCAATATTCAATGCTTTCCCTGTCTTGTTTTTCAGAGATGATGATGTTTGGCTCCAGAATGCCACCCACTCAACTTAAGACACTGTTAGTCAAATAGCTGTTGTGCAAAAAATCTTCCAGTCATGGAAGGATGATCATGGAGAGAACCGGCATCGGCCTGGCCCTGAGCGTGGGCTGAGGCGTCTGCATCCTCTGCTCTTGACTTCTGCCCTCAGGACCTGCAAGGCAGTCAGATGGCTCCTTGGAGTACAGCCCTGGCTTCTGCCAGTGCACTGCTGACAGCCCTGCTGCAGCTTTCTTTGCTCCCCGAGAATGAAATCCTGGCTGCCACGGTGGCTGTCCTCACGTGAGGTGCGGGCTGTTCTTCCATGCCAGCCCACAAAGAAACCAAGCTCTGCCCGCCTCTGGACGTCGCGCTTCTGCGCCGCTTGCTGGAGTTGCCTGACCCCCACCCCATGCGCGCTGCTGTTGTCATTCCTCGCTCTCAGGTCCCCGCAGAGACACGGGCTTCCTGGGCTTTCTTCTGCCCTGCGCTTGCTTCCACAGGCTCCATGCGAGATCTCCGTCGCCCTCACCCTGCCTCTGTTCCATCCAGCTGCCTTACTCCACACCTTCCTCCTCCTGGTCAGGGAGGTCCCCGAAGGCAGGGGCTTGTTTGCTTTTGACTCCTTGACTGTTCTAGTCCTGTGCTCAGCTTTCCAAGACCCTCAAAGGATGAGAACTCTATGCATCAATCATCTAATCAATCAGGAAATGGATGATGCTATCAATTCGTGAATGAATGGATACAACCCTAAATGTCTGAGCTGCAGAGGGCAAGTCCTGTCAGTGTGTGATTTGTCTTGGGAGAGAAAAGAGTCCTGAGTGTCCTCAGCAGACAAATGGGCTAGAAAAGAGGAGATTCGGGTGAGAAGAAATAGCTCTCTCTCTCTCAGGCTGCAGGAACCCAGAGGTCAGAGAGAGTCTTGAAATAGCAGGACCCCATAACCTATTCATTTACTCCAATAAGTAAAAAACAAAACAAAAACCAAATACTCACACGCTGAGTTTCTGCTGGGCACTTCGCTCACTGTACCCCAAAGAGTCTGACCGTGAGGACATGCAATTTAACTGGAAATGTTTCATCCCATGGCTCTTCATGACTGCTCCGGGGCTGCCACCCAGAAGCTCAGGTCTAGGCTACAGCGGCAAGGACAGGTCTGGAAGGAGCACTTATTAAGCCCGCCCCATTCCAAAGGGCCCTCTCCTTTCTCCCTCCTTCCATGGAGCCGGAGAGGATGGGAAATGAGGCCCCGGGGAGACGTCCCACCTCTGCCACCCACTTGCTGCCTGGGACAAGAACATCTTTTATGCCCTGGCTCCGAGAACAGGTCTCTGTGCCACGCTGAGAGCAGACCTCGCTGCTGTGCACTGCAGCCAGCTACTTTGCGCTCTCCACTTCTCCACTTGGTCCTGAGCTTGGACGCTGGAACACACTCCACTCGGAGAGCTGGGGTGAAGGGTGAAGTGAATTTCCCACACCCTGAACACAGAGCCCACAGCACAGGTAGCCCACCTCGGCCCTCCCCGGTAGTAAAGCAGCCCCCTTTTTTGGGCCCTAAGATGTCATTTTAAAAAAAACAATTAGAAGCCAAGCTGTGTTTCCCAATGGGGCGATACGTGGGAAGATCATTTCAGGTGATACCGTGCTCTGTATGGAGCTCTTCCAGCTATTACATTCCACAGGAAGATTAAGTTCATTGGTCTAATTCAGAGCTGGCAAGCCCCAAAATAGCTGAAGAGCTAAAGTAGGATTTGGAAGGAAACAAACAGGCTACTGCCAGGGGAAGGAACAGCATCGTATCCCTGTCAGGTGGCACCTTGGGGGCAACGCGGAGCACTGGGGAAACACGGGAGCTCAGAAGAAAGGACCAGGGGGAAGAGCAGCGACAACGGCGCCCTTCCCACAACAGGGCAGAAGTGGCTGAGGGCTGGGAGCGCGGAGCCGCGAGGCATGGGGTTTTTCAGAAGTCTTCCTTCAAGCCTGTCTGCAAAGCTTCCTTTGAACCCTCAAACCAGAGGGAGGTGAAGGCGAGTGACTGATACTTTTATTTCATGTAATGAGAAGACTCAGTGGAGAAGCGCTACCTGAAATGACTCTGAGACCACACTCTGAATTTCATACCTTGAATTTGTGTTGTGCCAGTCTTCTGAGAAGCCCAGAACGCTCACCCTAATTGTGAAATGACTTGGCCCCGTCTTCAGTCATCTTGAGACCAGGATTAGGGCAGCAGCATGTGACACTCAGGTCAACAACACACTCATCAATCACACCCACGTCTGACATTATATAAACAGGCTTGTATTTATTAGCTTGTGGTCTTCCTGCCACCTTGTTCCTTACCTGAGTGTTAAGCCAGTTATGTGAAACCCGCCTTCAACCCGAGTGTGGGTTTGTGGGGGTGCAGCATCGGATGTCAATCATGAGGGTGTGGGAGGAACCCGACCCAGGAGGTGGAGGGTGTGGGGGTAAATCAAGGCACAGCTGCCAGGGTGGCCTGGGAATGGGGCTCTCTTTGAGTTAACACTAACCCTAAACTAGGGCTGGGGAGTATTTACCAATTTGAACCTCAGTCTTGAAATCTGTGGGATGGGCAGCAATAGACACAGTCAATGTGAAAGATGACAGCATCACAGGAAAGTGGCCGCCCCAATATCTGCCAGGGCCAGAGAAACAGGATGCTGGACTGCAGCACCAAGAAACAAGGATTTAAAACAAAACAAAACAAACTCTGAATCTTCTCTGACCTAAACTTCATTGCCAAATTCTTTAGCTTCTTTACATTTATTTTATAATGTCATGAAAAGGTTGAAAAGACATTTGCTTTGTTAAAAAAAAAAAAAAGGCAGGGGAGAGAGGGTGCTGGTGTTTGGTGAGTGACACATCTACATTGGCTCCAGGTGGATGTAATTCAAGGTAGTCCAGCACATCCTACAGACTGGTACTACAGGACTACTATGTCCCGGTTTCTTAAGCGTAATCTGCTAGGCACTGTCTATGCCATGTCCTATTTAAGTCACCCAACAACTGCTAGAATCCCTACTTGACAGAGGAGAGAGTAGAGAAATGGGTACACAAGTTGACCACACCGTAGAGCACGCTCACGCCACAGGTAGGACTTGGTGTGCGGAGGCCTTGCTTTTGGCATTCCAGCGACCCAGTCCAGTGAAGTCCAGAGAAGGCCTAGAATCAATGGCTCTGACAGTGCCGGATCGCATCTTTGACCTGGCCTTTGGACACCACTATTCCTTCTTCATTTTCCAAGTATCCTGTGAGTCTAGAATTTGGATTTGCATTATCTTTTGCAGAGCAAAGCAAATGAGGGAGTGAACAAGTGTCGTCGTGTCATCGCATGGTCCTGTCACTACAGTACTGCTGGCCACCCTCCGGCCTCGACTCTGAAGGCGTCGGTCTCATGATATACCACCTTCCAATGTCCAGGAGGACAAAGCCAAAAGGGATGATCATACCACTCAGGAAGAAATCTGTGGAGCAAATAAATGCCCATCTTGACTGGCTGAAGGAAGCCTAAGGCAGAAAGACAGGAAAAGCAAAACTGAGGCCAATGATGCCACGATTGTAATTAGGGCTCCCGTCCTGCCAGGCCATGGACACCCACGCCCTGCGGGAAGCACAAGGAAGGCATTTCCATCCCTCCCCTGGAGTGGGGAAGATGTGAGTTTGCGAGCCTTTGACCACTCCGAGGGTGACTCAGGGACTTCTCTGCTTCAGTAAGAGATGAAGAGGCGAGGGAAAAGTGCATTTCAGTTCTTACAGACAAACCGCAAAAGAACATCACAAGTCAGCCCCAGTGTCACTCATCACAAAGCTGTCCCAGACTGCACAGGGATGTCTGGGGGAGAGGCCGCACGGAGGCTCTTGAAGGCTCTGCTGTGGAGCCAGAGCACTCCCAAGTTGCAAATCCATGGGATATTTCTGTTTCATGTTATTATTGGTGAGAGCTGAATATAGTCCTGATAATTGTTCAGTTTAATGCACAGGCAGAAGAGAGAAGAGGAACCCGGGAGACAAGAGGAACTGAAGTATTTCAGGAACCAAACCCTTCTAAAAATACAACCCTGTTTGACGAAGGTGGAGGATTATGCCCCCTCTTCGCTAGAGCCTGAGCTGGCGCCCCATCATCAGAGATGTAGGCCGTGAACTCTCCCACTGTCTGCTGGAGTTACTATCTTCCCATTGTCTGCTGCAGCCCCTCTCCCTGTGGGTGTGCTGGCCAGTGGGACCCCAAACTGTCCCCTGGCTGTGCCCTTGGGCTTGTTCATGGTCTTGCATCTCCTTGGATAGCCTTTGTCCTCTCTACTCTGATCGGGAGAAGAATTCCATGGTCCCTCCTGGGGCATCTCTGACTGCAGTCGCCCTCATGAAACCCTCCTGATTCCCTGTGCTGTGGGTGCTGATACCTTGAGGCCCTGCTCCTATCCTCCACAGCACCTGAACCCAGCCTCTCGGCAGCTGTACAGCGCTCTGTCTCTCTGTCCAAACCATGACCACTGCTGGCAAGGAAAGTGTCTGATTTATTTTCGCACTGTACAGTAAATATTTGCAGATGAGGAAACAACTGTTGGATGTGACAGGAAAGAAGCGCTTCCCTTGTGTTTCCACACTGACCAGAATCATACAGCATGTGTAGGGACACACACACACACACACACACACACACATGCACATACACACTGGATCTTTCAAAGAAATGGCTGAGTCACGGCAACACAGATTCCTACACCTGACTAAGACCTTTCTTCCAGCAACGCCTGGGATGGCTCCTTCCAAGAAGCAGGAAACCATAAACGAGACGCATGCCCAGCCACCAAACTTGTCCATGTGTCGTCTTAAATGTTTTGGGAGGGTCTCATTTCAGTCCTGTGCTTTCAAAATAGTATTTTAAAATTCCGCTAAGGGCCTGCATAAAATGTGTTAAATTGTGGAGCTTCCATAAAAGTATGCGAAGTATGCCAACAGAGGAGGAGTACAATAATTATTTTGCAGCCAAGCTCCCCGTTCATAATTCACATGCAAAATACTGCCTGATCCCAATTAGCTTGAGCTTGTTTTTGCTTTTCTTTGTGTGCTGCCTCCTGCCCACCTTCCTGGGACTCCTCCTTTTGGGTTGTTTGTTCAGACTTCAGCTCCAGACACACCACTGTGATTTCCTTCTTAATAAACCCTCTCCAGTGAGGGGCGGGAAACAATGAGAAGCACCTGCACTCTATTATAACTTCTCCTTCCACCACCAGCGTGGAGCTATGAATAAGTGTACGCCACCAGCCCAAGAATAGTAACAGCGCCTTCCCATAAACACACTGCCATACAACTGAGGCTAACACGAAGGGCCAAGGACCCCACTGCCGTATTGTGGCAAACACGGTAGGAATGCCATGTGGAGAGCCCAACGTCTGCTGTCTGTCTGCGGCCACGGCAGAGCCACGGGTGGGGCCGTGGCTGGTCCATTCCGTGCTAGGAAACAGCTGGGCGTTCCTGGAATCTTAGGAGGGGCGCTGCTAATCAAGGACAGCAGTGGCAGAGCAAGGAGCACAGTGCACAGTCACGCGTCACACTCGGGCTCCTCGCGAGTGCCTACTGTACACGTGCAGGTGGGGCTTCGGGGCTGCATCTGGGGAAAGGCAGGCCGAGCCTCCAGCCCCCACGGGGCTGAGCAGCCAGCCACAGCAGCGCCCCTTGGAGCAGGGTGCTGGACATGGCTGACATGGCGGTACAAGCTGCCTGATGTCTCAGAGTCTGCGATCCCGGTGTGAATGGGCCAGTCTCCCCCGCCCGGGTTCTCGGAGCAAGGCCTCGCATCTCCACTCTGCTCAGAGCACGGAGCGAGCTGCTAATGCCACGCGGATGATGGGTGTCATTTCTGTTTTTTTGTTTCCCTGCTTCTCCCAAAGCATGTATCACCTATAAAGGGCACGATGGTGCCTTACAGTGGGGAGTACAGCAAGTATCATGTTAACCAAACAGTCATGATGAGCACTTCTGGCAAGAACACACACACACACACACACACACACACACACACACACACACACACAGAGTTCCTTGATAAGAGGCCCTAAGAAGGAAATAACATCACTTCTAGGCTGTTCTATTTAAGTGCTGTGTGTTGTGGTAAAATATATCAAACACACAATGTGTCACTGTAATCATTTCTAAGTGTGCAGTATGGGGACACTCCCTGTGTCCATCACCCCATTTCCAAACTCACCCATTGCTCTAAAGGGAGCAGGAACAGCGTGGGGCACATTTCCCGAGGGTCTCTGACCTCAGTGGAGCACGGCGGTCGGAGCCCTGCAGGGCCTTCCTTCCAGGGATTACTGATTCCACCCTCTCCGCCCCACCTGTCACTGGCTGCTCAACACAGTGGCCAGGCGACCCCTCGGAGAGGTAAATGAGCTCCGCTGCCTTCCGCGCCTCCAGAAGAATTCCCGTCTCTCATCGTGCGCACTCTGGCCAAATGCCAATTCTCAAGCTCCCTCGTCTCCTTATTTATCCACAGCCACTAGACTGCAGCTATTCATAGTTTTTTGCTTTTTTGCACTCTGGACCCCAGAGCCTTTGCACTTGCTGTTCCGCCTGTCTAGAACACTCTGTCACAGGTCATCACATCCTGCAGGTATCTGCTTAATGTCACCTTTCTGGAGAGGCCACCCTTGAGAACTCTATCACACAGCACGCCTGCCCTCCTCACGCTCCGCACCCTGCTTATTTCCTCCCCAGCACTCAGGAGCATCTGCCCCAGCCACCAACAGAGCACCCACCAGTGCCAAACCCGGCTGCCGTGGGAGGGCCCCCTTTTCAGCAGGCACCATGTCAAGCATTGCCAGTAGAGGGCACTGGAGGGACACAGCTGGCCTCAGGGTCTGGTGTGGCACTCTCAGAGCGCACCGGCCTGCGGGCAGCTCACCCACACCCTCAGAGGGAGACATCCTAGTACTCTAACCTTGCTGTAGCTTTCTGATGGCTTCCATTATAGGGCATGCCCCACAGACATCTGCCCCAGCACTGAAGACAACAGCTTCCTTGTGACCCGCACAGCACCCCCAGCCCCACCTTTATAGGTCTCAGGCAAAACGCCTCTACCATGCACTGGCTTGTGGCATGGTCCAGCCCAGTCCTGCCAAGTAGGACACTCCACCTGCTCCTTCCCTGGGTGTCCCCTCCACCCTCAGGTAGAGGCCGCTCCCAAGTCTGTATTCCTGGATTTTTTAATGTTATTTACTCCTCAGCAACCAGCAGCCCACTGGTGATGATAATTCTTAATAGCAAAACTCGCTCGTTAAGATTACTCTGTAGTTTCTGTCTCCTAACTGGATTCTGATAGATACAGTAACTAACATACAACAGGTAAATAAATGGCACTTTTCGGTTGTCTTTGTTAATTACCCATTTTGTCCTTACCCCTCACAGAATGCAAGCAAGGTCTTTGCTTTGTTTACTACTATGTCTCCAGGGGCAAGAATATACACGTGACACATTATAGGCACTGGGTAAGGCTTAGAAGAAGGAAACATGAAGGGAAGGAAGAGTGGAAGGAAGGAAAGACAGAAAGAAGAAAAGAAGGAAGGGATTAGAAAAGAACAGAGGGAGGTAGGATGAATGGATGGGTGGCAGAGTGTTGGATGGATGGATGGATGGATGGATGGATAGACAGATGGATAGATGGATGGATGGAAGGATGGATGGATGGATGGATGGATGGATGGA
>NDGN011481073.1:0-15194 GCA_002564285.1 Tympanoctomys barrerae
AGGCCTGTAAGAAAATGCTCCAAATGTGGTAGAGAAAAATGTGTGTAAAACTCAATTTGAGCTGCAAGCTGTGCCGCAGTCTTCAGTGCGTGGCCAATTCATTATGTCTGCGCTGGAAGTCCATTTGTTGCTGGGTTTGATGTATTGTCTGTGGGGAGACGGTGAAATTTGCCAGCCTTCAAACTAACAACTGAGCCTAATTTTTCACCCAATGATTTTAAAGAAGTTTCTTCTTAGCAAAGGTCTGAGCAAGGAGTAGGTGATGAAATTGATTATTGTGAGATAATGTGAGAGGAAGGGACATACGTGAACTCGATCATGGAGACTTCCCAGCCTCTTGGAGAGTCTGGCCCTTGCTGGGGACCCTGTACCCCTGTACCTTTTCAGCCCCAAGAGCAGGGGCTGAAAACCTAGGCCTCAGCACCCGAGACCTCAGCTCCTGCGAAATCCTCACTTCAGGCTTTCAAATCTGCTTATTATGATTAGGGCCATCATGAGCCAGAGCCGGCCTTAACTGCAGGTAGCATTTGTAGGAAGCATCCCGGCTGCCATCTCCTGCCTCCCCACAGCTACTCTACTTTCAGATTTTGAAGGCTTCACCCTGTAGGGGTTGACCTCCAGGTGAAAACCTTAGTGGTGGACTCTCTTGGCCCTGTTCCCACCTGTGCCAACCCTATAAGAAAATGAAATGCTTACCATGGATGTCCTCAGAAATATTATATAGCATCAAATCAGTATTGGTCTTAGAATAAAATTCTGGCTTCAAAAATCAATCCTTGATGTTCTCAATTGAACAATGCCCACTGGAAAAAATTTAAAAAGAAGACTGAAAGCAGAACTTCTCAGAGATTTGGGTAAACAAATTTTCTCTCTGATGGGCTCATGCTTCTCTGCAAAGCAAAGGAACATAGAGAAAATGATCAACCAACTAGGGAGTTGCTTTAGGAGTTTTTGTTTGATGCAATAATGGTTCCAGGGAGAAAAGGTGAATTGAGGCTACCTTATAGCTCTGATGGGTTGAGAGGTCAGCAGGGTCCTGCTGATTCATTGTGGGAGTTGATTAATGTGAGTAGAGAATGGAAGAAAGAAATAGGGGCCTCATGGATGGGATCTAACCCTGAATAAAGGATGCTGAAAGTTATTTGGTAACAAGGGGCCCTGCCTGACAAGAGTTTTCAGGGCTCAGAGTCTGTCTTAGTCCATTTTGTATTGAATTAAAAGAATATTTGTTTTTGGATAATGCATAAAAATGAGGTTCATTTAACTGACAATATTTTTCAGGATGAAAAATGTAATGTCAAGAGGCCCCATCTGTTTGATCTCTGGTGAGGGCCTTCTGGCCACTTCACAATATGGCATAGAAGCAGAAAGAGAAATGGCTCTATCTAGAAGGGGCCAATGCATGTGGTGGCCTCGCTTTATAACAACCCACTCTCGAGAGAACTATGTTAATCTCTTCCAAGGATGGTGCTGTTATGATCAAATTATCTTTCACTAGTACCCACCTCTACATACCCACCGCTTCTAAATACCGTTATATTGGAGACCAAGGTTCCAAATTTCCTCCTGAACATTTGGAGGACAGTCAAATAATATTGAGTCCTAGCATGGACAAAGGGGGGGAATATGCAGGGAGACAGTAGCATTTGATTTATTTTGGGTAGCACACAAGGTGGCATCTGCTCAGAAATAATAGGAATGAGGCACTTCCAGGTGGAGCCAGCTGCAGGCTTGGCCTCATTCTAACTCACTCTGGGCAAGGGGCTTCATCTGCCTGCACAATAAAATGGAAATGCTAATAGTGATACCTCCTAAGTTTGTGGTTCTGAATAGATAAGTTAATACATCGAGAGTGCTTATGTGAGTATAGGCAGTATTTGCTACGTGTAGGGTGTTACTGGATGTTCTTGTTATGATGAATTTCCAGCTTCAAGGAGCACCAGTTGACACCATTCCTGACTCACACCTCAGTGCTGTCAACGTGTCTCCAACAGAAACTAATGAGAAATGGCCACTGGGGATGGACCTGGATCAAACACAGGCTGGAAAAATTATGCAGATTGGGCTGCTATCCGGTGAAATAGGTGTTGCTTCTGGTAACAGTGACCTCATTAGTCTCAGCTTTAGGGGGCTTGGAAAATATGAGCTATTCCAAGATGAAGCTGGTAGTCACATAGTCAATGAAAAAATCTGATGAGTGGCTGAGAGCCTAGCCATCCACATTTCCTGAGTTCAAATCCCAGGTCAGCTACTTGTCCCAGCAAAAGGAAACCTAACTAATACACAGCCCCCTTCATCTCCTGAGAAGTCAGTGTTTGTAACTGAAAATTCCCACCTTCTAGTCATGATTTGATCTTTCTGGTGTTTAGCTACAGCTGGCTTAGGAGCTGTCTAGCAGTTTGATTCTGAGTCACCTCATCACTCTAACTCAGGTTTAGTGAAAAAGAGCTTACGGTCTGTTTTTGTAAATAAAATTATACCCACTTGACTATACATTCCTTAGTGCTGCTTTCACATTCAACAGAATTGCATATACTGCAGAAATCATACATCTTCCCCTTTACAGGGAAGTTCACTGACCCCTGCTCTAGAGGTGAATCCCCAGGAATGTCTGGGCATAAACATCTGGGAGGAGACTTCTAGGGAGTTGCTTGAGGTGAGCTTGGCAAGGATGAGGGTTTCCACATGGTATACCTCAGCCTCCTCATGTAGAATTTTACCTCTCTTAAGGACTAAGATCAAATGGGGGGGGGAGGCCAGTCAACAGTGGGTTTCAACCCTCACTTTGCTTGCTCTCTGTCCCCCCATTCTGCCCCCAACTCCTGCACACATACTTCAACAATTTGACATCCCCTGATGGAGAGGACTCTCCATTTATCACTTCCCTGTTCTATTACTGCCCATTCTTCAAAGCCTATTCTCTATTCAGAAACAAACTCAACTTCAATGAAATCCAACAATGTCCCAGGCACTGAGCATCTATCTTATTTTATCATTGCTGAGATGAAATACTCAATGCCTAGAGTTATAAGAGGAAAGGTTTATTTGGCTCACACTTTGTAGAAGTTTCAGTCTAAGGTTGGCTGGGATGGGATAGGGTGGCACTATAGAGAAGAAACAGTTCATAGTAAGAAGAAGGCAGCAAGCAACAAGCAACAATAGGAAAGCTATGACCCTCTTTCTGTCCCTTATATCTTATCCAGACAGCCAGTCCTTAGGGAAGGAAGCACTTACACCCAGAGTGGGGCAGCCTAGTCTTAGCATTGCACCATGAATCATCCCCAGCATCCTTGATCCCAGCAGCACACACTCTAGGTCCATTCAATTTCAAAAAGCTTCTCCCAGGACCTCAGGAAGCTTTAGGGGCACATCTTGATACAAGCCATAACAGGATCCCTGCTCTCTCAGCATTTTCAGTATAAAGTAAGAGTCGGATAAGGAACCAGGGAACTACATTTTCCAGTGACATTGCATTAGTGGTTTGCTGGGGCTCAGGGAGAAAACAAATAAGCATCCCCTATCCAGCTTTGAAAAATCAAGAAATCTTTTTGGAGGATGTCAGAACCAAGCCCCAAAAGATAGTAGGAATGAGCCAATCCAGCAGATTAGCACAAAGAGAGTCCCATGTGGTGGAGCAAGAGTTTGGAAATGCACAAGAGAACATACCTGCAGAATCCTGGAAGGAGGGACGGGTGAGGTTGCACCAGTGGGAACTACAGATGTGTGCTGAGCTCACAGGGCTTCTCATCAAAGCAGAGTGATCATGAGGGGTAAAATTACAGGACGTTACTAAATGACCTTGTTTGTGTCTGGCTCATCATTAAAACTGCAAACTTTTTGAGGACAGGGTGCTTGGTTCTTCATCTCTGGATCTGCACACCTTTCCCCTTCCTACATGGAGTGAGAGCTAAGCTGGTGCTTTCAGAGTGTTGTTAAAAACACTGAAAAAAAAGCTCCTGATAAAGATTCTGGGCCCACTCTGGCCTTGCTGATTCACTCTGGGACCACAGCCAAGTCATGCCACTGATGTTCAGTTTTTGCTGGACCAGCAGAGGATGGAAAGGACACAGTTTACATCAAATATTAAGTTAGCAATAGTACCAGAGCTAGAAAGCACTGTCTCTGCTGAATCCACTGCCCCTTTCCTGCTTGATTTCTTATATGGCAGATCAATGAAAAATTTTGCTGTGTGCATGAACTTTGCATCCTCTATTAAGCTTGCATATTTATTTTCAATGAGCTGGTCAGTTTGTTTTAAGATTTCATTCCTCCAAACCAAGATGGGGATTGATAGCAAACATTTAACAGTGATATGAAGAAGATATTAATCCTCTATCATGAGTGAAGACACTGGGCTTCAATGTAACTGAACTTTCTTATGTGTATTCACAGATTTGGCAGGAAAGTTGTTAAGCCCAGATTTGACCTTTGGTCTTCTGAGTCCAAAGTCCGTGCATCTGTTTATTGAGAGGCAATTCTGGGTGTTAGCTATAAATCTTTTTCTGGGTACAAAGGCTTCACTGGGCTTCACTGTCTTCACTGGGGGCTTCTTGGGTTCTTCCCTCACACAGAGGCCTCCAGAACAGAAGACTGTGGGCTAAGGAAGATGGCATGTTTGCTTTGAAGGCTCTAAATTGCATTGTTCTGGGCTGGTAAGATAGCTTGGTGGACTAAGCGCATGCTTTGGCAAGCACAAGGACAGGATTTGGTCCCTGGTCCTGCATGCTGCACTGGCCCAGCCCCCGGGGCCCACTGAGCTGGTGACCGAGTCCAGGTGTAATCCTAGCATTAGGGAGGCTGTAAACAGGAGGATCACTAGAAGTCTGAGCTGCATAGTGAGATTCTGTACCAAATAAATAAATAAATAAATAAATAAATAAAAACAAAAAACAGCAACCAAAAAACCCCCCAACAATTGCAACAAATAAATAGTGTTGTTCTTGGCCCCTTGGAAGAATAAGACTACCAAACTTCTTCCTACATCCTTTCCTCTTTCCTGCCCTCCAGGACAGTGTACCTATAAGAAAAACCAAGGTTTCACCAAGCCCATTCCCTACATGTACTATAAACAGAAGTCAGTGTCAATGAAAGTGTAGCATCAAAGCTTAGAACTTCAGGGAAAACAGAGTGTGTTCTGGCTATGACCTCAATGGAGGAGGTTGCTGGCCACCTTCAAGTTAAGAACTCTCCAGAGTCCATAATTTCCTGTCTTCCAGTCCCAATCTTCTTCAAGAGACTCAATTTTTTTTTCTGTTGCAGCTGAAATTCACATTTCAGTCCCCATTTAATCAAGAAATAAGTCTCATACATCCATTCAGATTTACCAAATGTATTACTGATTTTTGCATTTTTCCAGTAAAGATCTATCTTAACCTAATATTTCTCCATCTCCATTAAGACACCTGGTTTAAAGGTTATCTCAGCAGGAACACTCCTT
This sequence comes from Tympanoctomys barrerae, assembly GCA_002564285.1. Lineage (NCBI taxonomy): Eukaryota > Metazoa > Chordata > Mammalia > Rodentia > Octodontidae > Tympanoctomys > Tympanoctomys barrerae. Next base: position 5,438 of record NDGN011481073.1, read on the forward strand.
TAGTGTCTGTAATTTCATTTTCCCTGTCAGCTAGAAAACTGAAAGTGAAGGAGGGCTACAATATGGTACAGACCTACTATGTGCCATGTATCCTAGGCAGGGTGATTTATAAGGACATACATTGGTTGCTAAGGCAGAGATTTCCAAACAAGAGGGGTAAGATGAATTTTATTTCTTGGTTATTTAACAGCCTAAGAGTAGGCAAGCCAAGGTTGTGGTGGGAGCCCCGTGATGTCAGAAACCCCAGGTTTCTTCTCTCTTGGTGCTCTGGCCTCTTTAGATATTGCTTGTGTCCAAGATGGTACTTTTCTGTGTTTTAGCAAGCCATCAAAAATAAAGAAAAATAAGGCTTCTCTCTTTAAGGATATAAAGTTATGTTTTTTCTTTTATAGCCAGTTGGCCAGCTGGCTCCAAGGCAGTTCAGCACAAACACTCCTTAGCAAAGCACGGCAGGCAGAAGGTAGCAAGCAAGTGACAAGCACCAACTCTCCTGTGGTCCTTAGATCTTGTCCAGGCTGTCCACCAGGGTGGACATTATGTTGGCATCTGTGTTGCCTCAACACCCATGTGTCAAAGTCTTGGTCCTCGGTTTAGCACTGTGGGAGACACTGGACGCTTTGAGAAGTGGGGGCTGGTGGGAGGTCTTCAGGTTACTAGGGGTGTGCTCTAGATGGGGATCCTGGGACCTGGTCTTCTCATCTTCTCTTCTGCTTTCTGGCCATGCTGTGCCACATGCTCCTGCAATTTTACTCCAGCTACATTGCAAACCTAGGTGGAGCACACAGACTGGAACTCTGAAAACTCTGAGATAAAATGCACCTTCCCTCTTCTTCAGGTGATGTGTGAGAAGGACTTGTCCCAGTGTTGCTGGACTCATCAGCCACATTCACTGAGGAGGCTCACAGACTCTGACCTCCTGTCCGTGTTCTCACTCCCATTGCAGCTTCCTTCAACCAGGTTGACACTTGGTCCTGTGAAGTGGCTGCCACCACTGTTTCCGGTGTTGTCTGAGACATGTTTCCAGAGTATATACATGATTACAGGACAGAGAGCCTGGAGTGCAGTGTGTAGCAGCAGATATACCCAGTTGGTTTTCTCTGGAGGAGCCATCCCGCAGACTGTGTTTGCCATGACATTGCATTGCTGCAGGACTTGTTCCTTAGGACATTCATCCTGTGGTGTGCAGAATTCACAAAGCCCATCATCCTGGTTGAAATAGTCCGCTTTGCACTGGCCAGTCGGTTTCAGGTTGGGGAGCATTCCAGCACTGTGCCTTGGTCTGCAGGACACATCTTGCAGCAGCGGCCAGCATCCCTGTACTCATCCACATGAAAGGCCTCTGGGCCAGAATGCTGTTGACTCTGATTATAAATGGACTCATTTGTGGCGATTATCATCTACTTCCCACAATTCTCAGTCATTCATCCTCAAGCCACTCTGCTTTGTGACTAAATAAAACCCGGATGTGGCCCTGAGTCAGCCTTTTTGTTCCGGAAAGCCATCTTTGTGACTGGACTTAGGGCCCTTTGGCTCCCCATAATTATAAGTACACTTTAGTGTCTTTATTTTAAGCAGCCACCTTCAGATGTAGCCCAGCAGAACCGAGTGCTCCTCAGCAGAGGGTCCATCCTGTGATTCTGGGTGCAGATTCCACCTTGCAGCCTGCACACTCACTCCCTGAGTTCTAAGGATGTAAAGTTATAGATGACAGAGCTATGTATTTCACACTATCCAGAGCTTAATCATATGCCTACACTTAGCAGCAGGGAAGGCTGTGAAATGTAGTTTTTAATCTAGGTAGCATGAACTTGGTTAGAGATTCTATTGCTATAGGAAAAGAGGATAATGGACAGTAGAGGCACCACCCAAATGAGACTGGATTCTAAGGTCTTTGAACCTGTGATAAGAATGGGCCAAAACTAATATGTAAGGAAGGCACAGCCTCCCTTAAACTGAGTTCCATGCTTACTTTCATGAGTGCACTTAATGAGACCTAACTCAAAGTATGAGTTGTGGCTTGTTTTGTCTGTGTGATAGAAACAAATAATGTTTCCATGGGCAAAGAGGAGATTTTCTTGGGAAGGAGGTTCACACGGTCACACTTTCTGGAGGCTGATCGGTCCTGGACAGGAGATGTTGACTCTAGGCTTGGGCTCCACAGCATAGATCCTTGGATTATTTGTGGTAAGAGGAGGAGGAAACTTAGGTCTAGCCTTGAAGAAGCTGGCTGAGAGAGGCACAGCCAATGTAGCAGTTTTAAGAACCCGAGGAAACACTTGGGCCTGTCAATCATGATGAATTATTCTGCTTTGCCTCTGTTCAACCTAGTCCCAAACCACCAGTAAAATCTTGTTAAGATACTCCTCTTAGTTTCTAGTCTCGTGTAGGGAGTTTAAGCAAAGTGCACTCCACACTTAGTATGAAATAGATATGGCACTCAGATTTTCCTTTGGTTTCTCAAATGCGTCATGTTCTCTGCTGCTCTGTAGCCTATGTCTATGCTTCTCTCAGCCTCAAATGTTTTCCTCCACCACATGTACACTGCTATTTACTGTGTGCTACCAGTTAGAATGTCATTTCCTTAAAAAATCTGTTTAGAGTCCCTTGGTTCTCACTCAAGGAGGTTCTTTCTGATATTCCTATATGACAATAACAAAATACCCAAGGAAGTATAAACTTATAAAGAAAAGAGGTTTATTTAGTTCACAGTGTTGGATGTTGAACTCCAAATGGTATGGTGCAGGTCCTTGCAAGGGCCCCTTGACCATGTCAGCTCATGGCAGATGGTAATGAGGGAAGCACATGTTAGGGGAGAGATCACATCTCAAAACAGGAAGCCAGGGAGGCTGGGACCACACAGTCCCATTCGAGTCTCCAGGGGCCTAGGGGCTTATCACTATCCCTTCCCTCTTAAAGGTTTTACCACCACAGGTGAGGACCAAGCTTGCAACACAGGAAACTTTGGGGGCAAACAACATCCAAATCCTAGAAACTCCCTAATTATTGAATTTTTGGTTTGTGGTTGCATATATTTGTGGGATTGCTTGCTTAGTACTGTTCTCCCCTATTAGACTCTGAGTGTAACAAAGGCAGGAGCCACATGAAATTTTTCTCCCTCCGAATGCCCAGTGCATAGGAAATTGCCTGGCATGGAGCACATGCTCAAAGCAATTGGTAGTTTTAAATGAATGAATAAGAAGAATGACATAGAGCATTAGCACAGGGTGCTGTGGCCACCACCATGTAACATTCCCGAGAGACTTCGGTAAAGGTGTAGCACCATGGACAGAAACACGGAAGGGACAGAAGCAGTCAGTTGACAAGGGTTACCTAGCTGCTCTCAGAAGTACTTGAAAAACATTTGAGCTATACACATACGAATGAACATATCTAATTTTCTAAGCCTGCCACAGGGCAGGAGTTTTTTTTTTTTCTGGGCTTTTCTGAAACAGGGCCTTGCTATGCAGTTCAGGCTGGCCTTGTGCTCACTTCTGTAGCCCCCAGGCTGGCCTTGAACTCAGAGCAATCCTCCTGTCTCAACCTCCCAAGTGCTGGGATTACAGGCATGTGCCATCACTCTTGGTCAGGGCAGGAGTTCTTAATCCCAATTAACAGATGTGAAAACTGAGGGTCAGAAACATTCGGAAACCACCCAAGGCCACAGAGGGAGCAAGGGATGCGGGACTTAAGCCCAGTTCAGTCCACCTCCAAAGAACATCCTAATTCTGTGTACCCAGTTTGCCTCCCAGAGAAACAAGGAAACAACTTCATGAAGGTCAGTTCACCACTGCGACCAGCAAAACAAACGCTTGGACTGAGGGCTGCTGTACCAGGCCTCTTCTGAATGGCTGTTTCCTTAGCTCAGCCCTTCCAGCTTGTTTTCTCAGCCTCTGATATTTAAACTTGACACTTAACTGCTTTTTATGAAGTTTGATTTCATCTATGCTCTCAGCGTTCCAAATCTTTGAAGACTGAGAGGTGAGAAGCCTCCTTCTCAGCCTAAGAGGGATTTTTCCTTCCTCCCTCTGCTCACGTCGCTTCTGGATCCTGTCCTCTGAACACACAGAAGTTTGTTTATGCTCCCCTAGGGAGTCACTCCAAGTGGATCATGCTGAAATGGGCCCAATCTTTACAAAGGGCAGTTCAAGCTTGTAGCTTCAAAATGTCTATAAAGTGCATCTATTTTTTCCCCAACATTTATACTAGAGAACATTTATCTCAAGAACATAATAAGACAGATGTGCAAAAGTGTCAAATCAAAGACTTTTATTGGCAGAAGTGTTTGTAATAGTGAAAAAATTCAAATATCTAATAATAGGATTGGTAAAACAAATGGAGGTGTTTCCATATAATGTTACACAATGTCATCATTAAAAATGACAATTTAGACTTTTACTGAAGATGAAAAATGTTCATGGTGAGAAAAGCTAGATTCAGAAGCAAGCTGCATCATATAATTTTATTTCTGTTAACATACAGATTTATTTTCAACTAGATATACATTTAGGTTTCTGTTTACCATGTGCTATGGTAAAAGCTTAACCTGCAGTAATGAACAAAGTACTGTTTATCCAGGTGTCACCACTCCACTGACCATTACCTAGTGATGTTAGTCCACGTTTTGTCACCATATTGAAATCCCTGATGTAATTGAGGTTTTGGTTCAAGATCAGGCAGACCCATTGTTTTGGTTCTCTGCCAGGGTGTGTGGGATGGCAACATTAGGGAGTGAGTTTCCCAGTAAGCTAGCCTCACAGCCAGAAAGCAAAAGAGAAAGAAGAACTGGGCTCCTACAATCCCCTTAAAATGGCGTGCCCCAGGGGCCTAAGGATCTCCCACTAGGCCCTACTTCCTGAAGCTTATTTGTCTTAGTTACTTCCTTCTTGTTGCGACAAGTTAGAGGAGGAGAGGTTTATTTTGGCTCCTAGTTTATAGAGGATTTAGTCAGGTGGTTCCAGGGCAGGGTGGTATGGCAGAGGGTATCACAGGAGAAGCACTTCATGGCCTAGCCAGCAGGAAACAAGATGAGGAAGAGAGGAGGAGAGATGCACACTGTTCCAGGTCGTGCCTACAGTTACCCAGCTTTTCCCACCCCACTCCACCTTCCAACATCATACTCAGCTATAATCCCATCAGTGGGTTAATCCAGTACCATACACATGATTTAATATATACACTATGACTCAGTCCCACACACCATGACCCAGTACCACACACCATGATCCAGTACCACACACACATGATCTAAAATCACACACCATGACCCAGTCCCATATACCATGACCCAGTCCCACACACCATGACACAGTATCACACACCATGGCCCAATATCACACACCATGACACATCACCTCTCAAAAGCCCCTACCTGAAAGTACAAGAGGCTTTGGGGAGACATCTAGATGTCAGTTATACTATCTACCCACCTTCCAACAGCACCAGGTAGGTGACCAAACCATTAGCACATGAACTTTTGGGTGACACTTATCCAAAACACAGTGGATGGTGATCACTTAGGTCATTGACTCAAACTCTGAGCTCCAGGTTTCTCATCCATTAAAACAGAGCATATCAGGGTGACTGCAATTAATGACAGCACTATTATACATTTGAAATTTTTTTTAGAGAGTAGGTTTCAAGAATTATTACAACAAAATGACAAATCTCTGTCATAATGCTTATATTACAGTTTATCATTCTGCAATGTTTGTATCATAAATGTGTATATTTTCAACTTGTCAACTAAAATACTTTTTAGATATAACAACAGTAATGTACAGAAATGTAGTAAGGCCAGCCATGTGTGAAACTGGCATAAGAATGTGAGGAACAGAAAGCATAAGACATTGTTTATCACACCAGAGACTAATTCCTAGCATTGCCAGAGTCCCAGGGAGTCTGGTGATTTTTTATATCACCCAGAGGCTGCAACTCAAGTTCTAATTTCACCACAGACATAAATATCTGTGACATCCAGGGTAAAGGGAATCGCCACGTTGAGTCACTTCAGCCAGCTGGCTAGTCGTTAAACAAACACTTAGGAGCACTGACTGCGTGCCTAACCAGAGCATAAGGATCTACATGTCGAGTCCCAGCAACTCCCTTACTCTCCACTCCTTCCACCCCTCCCCATCCTGGCAGTTTCTTCAACATGCTGCACTTGAGCCCATCTCAGGGACCTCTTTGCACTTCTTGTTTTATCTGCCCACGGTGCTCTTTCTGGAGCCCGAGATCCTTCTGCCTTCTTGGTAGCAGTTTGAATGCCTCCCCTCAGCAAGGCCCTGAGCATCCTTGGGGATGCTACATCTCTCACTCCTCACTCCACATTATTGTCTTAGTAATGGCCACTCTCTGATACAATCGAATTCATTTTCTTCTTTATTATCTGTCTTCCGCTCTTACATTGTGAACTCCATGAGAGCTGGGACCTCATTTGTCTGGTTCTCTCTTACAGCTACATGTTTTGCAGTAGGCGTTCAATAAGTGTTTGTCAGATGGACGAAGGAGCATGTAGTAAGGTGGGAAAATGTGCCTGGCACTGCCAAGGCAGAGGGTACCACAGCGAGCAAGGCTCATGATCCTTTGTGAGCATCACCTGGAGATGCCTGGTTTTTCAGTCCTCCTAAGGGTAATCATCCTTGGCACTGTCTTGCCTGAGAATTCTTTGGAGTTATGACACCAGCATTCATCTAAACATGTACAGCCCCTATTAGGTCTTTTCTCCAGGACTCTCCTCCCCCCAAGAGCTGAGTAATTATCCTTTAGAATCTACAATGGCTTCAAATTTTGATTAAATGCTTTCCTAGCTTTTAAAATTCCAGACCAGACTCTTAGGCTGTGCAATGTGATGGCATTACAATGCAGTGATGGACGGAGATGGACTTCGTCCTCCTCTTACTTTGCAGCCATTTCCTTGAGTATTCTGATCTGGAAGAGAAGTATGACATTATTGATTTGCTCTGCCCCACTCACCAACTGCCTCATCTGCAAGAGCTAGGATCTTTATGGCTTCAATAATTTCCCAGAGTGCAGAGAACTCGTTTATATTTCTGCTTGGCACTTTGCAATTCTCTAAATTTTTTATGGACTCAGAGGTTAAATTTCATCCCTTGCTCCTAGGTTCTTTGGGATATCTGCTTGTGCTCTAAGAACAAACCTGACCTTTCTGTACTTAAAGCTCTCCCACCCCACCATTATATTTATAGGGAGGGAAGAAGGGAGGAGGGAGGAATAGAAGGAGAGAGTGAGGAAGGGAGGGAGGGAGGGAAAGAGTGGGGAGAAGAAGTTTTCTAGAGCTTTTGTGTTCTATGCTTGTTATTGAAAGGAAAAAGAGAAATCTAAGGAAGAAAAGTATAGTGACTTCTCTAAAATAATACATACATAAATACAAAAAATTCTCTTGTTCCTCGGGTGATTATCAGTGCCATTTTCCTCCTCCTTGGGGTAAGATAATGTTGTGCTTCTCTGCCTTCGTAAGGCACATGACTTGCTATGGACAATGATGTGTGTCGGGGAGCTAGGGGGAAGAGGGAAGTCTGCATGTCCAGAGGGAAGTCTTGAGGAGCTGGGGCACAGCTGACCCACCGTTTCTGCCCCACATCTAGCTGGAGAAGGTCCCATCTGCCTCTAACCACAATAGAAGACTGTGACCCAAGAATGACATCATGTAATCAGGAAATCAGTCTTTCTTTTTGTTTCTTTTGTGGTACTGCACTGAATGCCACAGGAGCCTCTGCACTGAGCCATATTCTTGGCCCTTTTTAAATTTTGAGTCAAGGTCTTGCTAAATCACTAAATGGCCCAGACTAGGCTTAAATTTATGATCCTACTGCCTTAGCCTGCCAGAGTACTGAAACTGTAGTACTGCACAGCCCAATCAGTACCCTACTTCCTCCGACCATGCACCACCTTCTAAAGTTCCACCGCCTTCCAAAGTTCCACCACATCCCAACAGGCCATTAAATTATAATGTCAACAATGGGTGACTCCATTCATAAGGTCAGATCCACATGATCCAGTCATCTCTGGAAGACTATACCTCTGAATGCTACAGAACACTGGGACCAAGCCTTGAATATAGAGCTTCGGGAGGGGATATTTAATATCAAAAAGCTATGATTTTGCTTAGAATGAGAATTGACAAAGCTATGGAATAACAGTACGTCTAATTCAATTTGAAAAATATACAAATCATTTCAAATCTTGCCCCTAGCCTTCTTTTCCATGTCTCTCAATCCTCCCCATTGCTTCAACTTCAGTAACTTCCTTCCCCACTCTCACCTGTTCTTTACACAACCTCACCTTCACTCATTCAGCAATATCACTCGGGTTCCTGGCGTGTTCTGACACACAACAGGTGCTGAAGTGTCTCAAAGTGTTCTATGTGCTTTTCATTCTCTGAATGCTCTTGCTACTGCTCCCCAGTGGAATTTCCATCATAGGGAACTGTATTCGTGTTGAAAGGCCAGGTCCAAGCCCTTTCTAGTAGGAAGGCACTCTGACTTCCTTTTCTCCCCTGAACACGTTTAGCCTTTCCTTCCTTGTATGTTTATGCCATTTCATCTGTATTTCATTCACTTACAGAGCACATAATATTATAATGGCTCCCATCTATCCCCTTTGCTACACTGTGTGCTCCTTGAAGACAGGGGCCTTTCCCCCATCATTTCTAAAGCTTTAGGGCTTGGCTTGCTCTCTGTGCCCAGGAGATACTGGATGAGTGAATGGATAAATGATGTGACTCAATCTTGCTGTTCGTTCTGGTTCTGCCTTTAATATCCAGCATATCTGGATATTGAGCTCTCCAATATCTGAGCTCTCCATAGGGGAAATGGTCACACCCAGGGCCCCAGACACCCGGCTGAGCAGAATGTTTAGGTCAGTGCTTAATGTACAGCCATGACTGGGTTGGTTGATGTGGCCAGGTAGCTACTGAACATCTCTGCCTCCGTGGATATGATCATTTGTTTGCTTGACTGAAGGCCACCTTGATCAGCTTGGTGAGGGGAGCAAATGCCACTTGGTGAGTAGGAATCACCTTCTCACAGGCCCCAGGACAATATGGCCAGTGGGGATGTACTCCTCCTGGTTGCATTCCAAACATAATAAATCCTACAGAGTCTCGTTGGCCCCCAACTTGACTCCTCATGGTGGAACATAGAAAGGTGCAGGCCACCTAGCAATCTCTGTCATTTGTCCACCATGATCAGTACCGTGGATCTCAAGCCAGCTCAGTCTTCTGATAGCCACGTGCGCCCTCCCTTGCCCTCCTTCTCAGGCTCATGTCTGTGCCCAAGCTGGGCTTTCTGTGTTGGCTTTCACAACCACATTTGACATAATCCATATTTTCCACTTTAAATATTTATAGCAAACTTGGAAGAAAAACATTCTCTTTTCCAGCGGCCTTCTAATTTCACTTAACATTGAAGGTCAGAGCAATGCATGTTCTGCAAAAAGAATTTCTCTCCTTATTTTCAGCAGATTAAGGACAGAAAATTGAGATTTTCTTTATCCAGTTTCATCCTCCATGCCCTTCCCTCACTACCATGCTAAGGAGGAAGAATTGAGACATTACTTCCAAAAAGATATATGGTATTTTTTTGATGATTATATAAACACAAATCTTCTGCAGTCATTTCAAAATAATAGGGTATAGCAGGATATACAGGTCATTTATTTTATTTGATTTTTAAAAAATTTTTTTCATAATTTTATTGATAAACAAATAGCAATTAGTTTCAAATCAAATCACTAGGAC
>NDGN011481075.1:0-14334 GCA_002564285.1 Tympanoctomys barrerae
GGGGGGGGGGCTGGCTGGGGCTGCCTTTTCCAACCTCAGCCTGAGTTCAAATCCTCATAGGTGCTGTGAATTCTGTCATCAGAGGGGAGGTCTTTAGACATGAGAGCTTTGTGTGCGTGTGTGTGTGTGTGTGTGTGTGCATGTGTGTGTTTGTGCCTGTGTACTTCATCTTCTAATTTACATGGAAATGTCCGGATGTGCTCACAGGTAGGACGGCGGATCTTCATTTTTGTGGTGTCTTTATATTTTCTCTAAAATGCAGGGTCTGTATATATTGTGTATATATTATGCTTCCTGGTCAATTTATTATAGACATCTGTGTTAGGGAGAAATGTTGTAGTGGGAAGACGTGCTCAGTGCAAACGTTGAGAACTCGTTGCTACTGTGCTTGGACGTGCATCTCCTGAAGGAACGTGTCGAGGTGGAAGAACCTGGCTTGCAGGCCTCCCCAAGGAGGAAGCAGCATGCGCTAGTGTAACTGCTACTACCTGGCCCAGTAGTGTCCAGTGACCAGGACCCACCATCTCACCGCTTCCAAAAAATGCTCTTGTTCTTTCCACGTGCATTTCGTATATAATCTGCTTCTCCACGGAATTAATATTACTAAAATAGCTACACTGGTGATCATTTTTCCTAAAGTATTTGGAACAGGGTCTCACTATGCAGCTCAGACTCCTAGTGATCCTCCTGCTCTCAGCCTCTCCAGAGCTGGGATTACAGGAGTTCACCACCACTTCCACGTCTGGTGTCCAGCGTAATGTGCCTGGGTTCGGGGCTGTACCCTACAGTACCGGGGATCGAACTTGGGTCCTTGTGATTGCCAGGCAGGCACTTAGATCAATGAGCTATCTCCCCAGCTCTGTTCCTTATAGTCTGATGCACCGTATTTAGCAATGTTTCACCATTAACAAAATAAGACAATTTAGCTTATGCAGTTCAAAATATCTCTATTTTGTTTCCATTGGGATTGTTCTTGAGTGTTTATTAACACGACTTGTCTTTGTATGATCTTGGAATTTCCGTTGAGAGTTACTGATAGGGTTGTGAAAAGGTGTGCCCTCAAGTCCTCACGTGCTCATGGGTGGGCCTTTTCGGAGGTTTGTGAGTGCCCGATAGAGGCGTGACAATGGCATTGCAATTCTGTAGACATTGATGATAGATGATTCTAAGCTGAGTGTACGAAGCACCAAGCAACCAGCTTGTAGCCTGAATGCAGGATGGTTGGACCGAGATCGAGCAGTCTCACTGCCTTCTGCCTGCCCCGCCTTGGACAGTTAGCTTCTCCTTCGTGATACCCATTCCCCGTGCCCCCCGGCTCTGGATCCAGCCATCTGTGGAGAGAAACCTGCATAAACTTGAGCTGAAATCAACCTGTCCTCCTTCACCCTGTCACTGTTGGGCATTTTGTCTTGGCAATGAGAAAACAAGTGAATCTAGCTATATAACACAACCTTTTAGGGTCACACTGGTGCCCTGAATCCTCCTATCCTTTTCAGTGTGGGGATGGCATCATAACGAGCCTTTCCTTGACTATTCCTGTGCTACTGGGAATCCACCTGAAGCCCCCTGAGCTGGATACACAGGTGCAGTGCCCCTTGAGCTGTACCCCCAGACGCCTCCCACAACTTCTTAAAAAACATTTTGCCATGGAGCCTGAGACACATAAATAAAATCTGCATTACTTCATGAAACCCAAGTCTACCGAAATGTGGATCAGATTTACCTGCCCAAGGATAACCACCCTACAAATTCCTCGATTACTGTTCAATCCAAGACCCAGTTTTTTAAACAGTTGAACTCGAGTCGATATTTCTCTGCCAAACAAATTGCATATTTTGTGCAATGTATGTGTATTTCTTCTGATATGATTTTATTTAATTTGTGAGGACAGAAAAGCAACAAGTAGGGACGGAAGAGGTGGAAAGGAAACCCGGGATCATGCTGGATGGCTTCAGAGGAACGAAAAGAGTTCAACTGAGAAGCGAAGAATCTTGGTTCTTCACAGTCATGATTCGGGAGTCCTGGAGAAGTTGATAGTGTAGGTGCGACTGCTTCAGCATCGTCTAGGGGAATATTAAAGAGAAAGTTAAAATGTAGTTGATAAGATTCAGTGACTCAATATCCATGAGATGAGAAATAAAAATAAAATCTATCGACGGGAGCCCGAGTGAAGAGAATAATCTCTACAATTAAGCCATCCCCCGGTCCTACCACGGCATTGCTTTCGCGTGATTCTGATTGGACAAGACGGACATTCAAGTTACCTGGCGTTACCTTGACAATATGTATACTGATACTGACACTTGACTTTTCACGACTATATTTAAATTATTTCCCAAACAGCTTCTGCATCGTCTCCTAGAGTTACCAATAGTTTCGGCACTGCGACATTTGTTATTCACGCCACAATTTATCAATATTAATCATCTTTCACAATGCAACAATAAGCATATTTCATGAAAGTCATTGACCAGGAAAATAAATTCCTGTTGCTTCTCTGGAACTGTGCTACTCTTCCAGCGATTCGAACACATGCAGAATCAAAAGTCACAATTGAAAAGTGGAGAATTTGGCAAAAACATGAAGATTACTGTATTCTTTTAAAATGTTAAAACAAATAAACTTCGGTGACATAAGTATTTTGTGTCTACTCACCCATGTGATACCTTTATTCAGGGCAGGTGTCTGACCGAAAAATATAAAACAAAAATGAATGAGAAGAGACAAAGAGGGTCATTGTTTTCATTCAGTTAATCTATGGCATTACAATGACACAATAAGTCATGCGTAATTATTTTGAACTAGAACCCTGAATCTGAAATGCTACTGAGCATATTCTCATTCTAAGGCTGCTTGGATATGATCCCGTGACATGGGTTACTCTACCTGCTTCTGTGACGTATTGTATGTTTTCCTCAAGGATTTCATATCCTTTAGCCAGCCTCACAATGTTTTGATGTTCTTCTCTTGGAAGTTTTCTCTTTCCTGGATATCATGAAACATAAAGCAGAGCAGATGTCTTTAGAAAAGTGCCTGACTTCTAAAGCACAGTGCTGGTGTGACCTGGGAAGTCACACTCGGTCCATCTTCCCTCCCTCCCGCAGGAAATCTTGAGTGATGCGGGGTGTGGTCCACACAACGAAACCCCAAGGACACCGCAACAGTGATGTGAAGCTCGGTGCTTCCAAATCATACGTAATCTCTGAGCATCCCAAGACCTAGCAATGGCCGAGTCTAAAAGCTGTGAATGTCTGCACCCTGTACTCTTTTTTCTTTTTTTAATTTTCAAATATAATTTAATTGAGAAACAAATAGTAATGAGACAGTTTCAAACCTATTACCAACACAGTTCCAATAATTAATTCATATTGTTGCACAGTGTTGTCTTAGTGGTTATTCGTTGTACAAGATGCAGACATGATGTTCTGTGCACAAACACTATTAGAACACATCTCTCTATTCAGTGATCTAAGAGCCCTCTCTTTTTGCTGATATTAAGTTTTCCAAGCTTGCCTCAATTGCTGGCATCTCTACCCTACGCGATGGAACGGTTATCCCCAACTGCTCCCACGCCTCGTCATCCTTCTGACTGTAAAATCCAAGGGTGGCAGCACAAGTGTAGACCATCTCTGCCATCTTCCTGAGTTCAAGCTTCACCCTTATTTCACTGATATGCAGGTCTAAACCCGGGGAAGCTGCCTTGCTCCTACAAACTTCGTAGTAGAAGTTAACACGGTCATGACTATGAGAAATGACTTCATCTTCTGCCTAGGATGTTTCCATCTTGAACGTTTCCGTAACCCACCCACTTGTCCCAGCGGCAGGTCCTCGCCTGTTCTTCTCCCACGCAAGGCAGGATGCACAGTGCTTCTGCAGAGCTCGCATCGTCTTTGCTTACGATTTTGACAGCTGCATGAGGGCAACAGTACGTTTGCGTGTCTTTCCTTTCATAGCCAGTCTGTCCTATTTCTTTGACTTGATCTAGATTCAAAATGATATCCTGTATAGGAAATTCTTTTGCTGACAGTGTGCTTAATGACATAATGTGACAACAGGGCTCGCTCCACCATTCCACACATGCATGACAAGTGTGTGCCTGTGTTTCTCTCTCTCACATAACATGCTACAGTACTTACCATAAATTGCCATCATGTGTGCTGTTGTTGGGTTGTCTCCCTTCATGGTGGTATATGTTATTAAGGCCTCATCATTGTAAAAATCAATTGTGAAATAGGTTTCTTCAATATCTGTAAGAGAAAGAGAATTTTTTTTTTTTTGGAAATGCCTTGCTTGAAACGTCCTTGTATGTATTCTCCCTTAAACAGGTTGATTTCACAAATCTTCCAACAATGCGTTAGAGTTTTGTGTGTAATCTACAAAGGGATGCATTTCATATATTACCTTCTATACATAGCAAATATTTCTAGTCCTTAAACTTTATAAATACCAGAAGACTGTATGCTGTTTCATGCCAAAAGAGTTCTTGATTCAGTATGTGCAAGTGGATGGGAGGTATTGGACTCCTTGACATCTAGATCATTAAATTCAACTACTGAGTGGTCAAGGATTTTTTTTTTTCTCTTAGTCCTCAAAACCAATCAATATTTGTTGTCATTGCATGTACACTACCCTGTATTGTATGAAAGTTACCTTAAGCTCGCAGCTAGGGCTCGTCGTGATCCTCGTGTCTCAGCCTCCACACTGTGGGGAGCCATACATGACCACACCTGTTTTCAGTGTCCAGCTTGGCATGGGCGGCACAGCATTCAGTGCTGGGGATCGAACCTAGGTCCTTGTGCTTGCGAGGCAGGTGCTTACACCCCTGAGCGGTATCCCCAGCTCTAGGACTCAGTTTTAAATGGTATTTAAAATCATAGATTTTTGGCTGGTGAGATAGCTCAGCGGACTAGGTGCCTGCTTACGCAAATGCGAGGACCAGGGTTTGATTCCTGGTACCACATGCTGCACTGGCCTTGCCCCTGGGCGTGCTGAGCTGGCTACGGAGACCGGGAGAGATTGCTCATGCCTGTAATCCCAGCACTGGGGAGGCTGAAACCGGAGGATTACAATGAGTCCGAGCTATGCAGTCAGACCATGTGCCAACTACGTGAAAAATAAATAAAATAAATCATAGACTTTTAAAATTATATAACTTTTCTGGTTGTTTTTAATTTAGGCCCATGTTATGGGCAATTCAACTTGGATATTTTATTACTAACTTTTAGCCTTGGAGTTAGTTTCATCATTGTAGACCAATTAACTGGTATCCTGTCACACATCTCTTAATATTTAAATAATATTTTTTCAGTTAACAGCAAAATGTTGGCCCCAAATGCCATGGAAGAAAAATCAATGCATTAAAGAAAATTAGTTATTTAAATTATTTTGATCTAATTTCCCATGCCTGAAGATTCCATGCAACACAAGGTGTGTTAAGGGCGATAATGAATGATTGAGCCAAAATCTATCGCACAAAAGGGGACTTTTGCACACATCCCTTGCAAAATTAAAATTCCTGCTTCAAAGAAGCACAACTCATGCTTCTTGACACATTCTGCTGCAGTTTGGAAAATTCTCAATCCTCAACGTCTGTTGAAGGTGTTGGCAAGATTATTTGGAATATTGGTGGCCAGAATCTGGGGATGAAGATTTTCCAAGAAAGGATATTTTTTGCACACACTTTTGTCCAACACATTAGAGTTAATTAGCTGTGACAGCTACATTGTGAGGGACATATTTTAAACACAACCTCTTTCCTTAACATAGTGAGGACTTCCTTGCCAACAAATTGATGATGCGTCCATGACTGAGACACATAGCGGCCTATTTTTCATTGCAACAAATGCTTGAAAGTTGGCGCACGGTATTTTGAATCACGCCTAACGTTTATTCTGTGAATTATCTTGAGATTTCACTTATCCCAATATTACATGTTCGAGTCACTACCAGAACAGTAGGATCATCCTGACATTGTATGACACTATGCACGGGCAGAATTCAGCAGCTGTGCTGAGGTGGCCTTAGTAATTATAAGGATTTTTTTTTGTGTGTGTGGAACCATGTACCCATTTATAAGAGGTTTAGGGATGACCTTGAATGGAGTCAAGTGGTCAGCCCACAGTATCGGGTACTCACTGGGTATAATGTAAACACCATCTTCATTTCTTGTTCCATTAGTTATTATTTCTTTACACACTCCATTGGCCCTGAAAAGCAAACCAAGAGAATTCCCTTGATTGGCAGCCGTGTCTCCACTCTCCTCCTGCAGCCCCTGGGGTCATGATGCAGCACACATTCTGAAGACCATAGAGGATTTCAGTAATGCACTGTTTTGCAGCCCCATTGTGTTAGACTCTTAACAATGCGACCCCATGGCTGTAAAAGAAAGGTGACAAGGAACTGTTGGTGGGATGGGCTTTTTGTGTCATTCTTTTACTTCTGTTATAAATGTTGGTGGCGGTTTTGAAGCTGCAGCTCTGAGCAGTAAGGAACACTTCATTTCGTGGAACAGTTACTCAACGTGAATACCCCAAGAGCTGCAGAGTGGGGTGGTAGTGGAGATTAAGAGAGACGGGAGGCACGAATGTAGTCCCAATGTAAACATACATATTATGTAAAGCTACATCCGACTATTATGTATGTGTGATGTGTGGCAATAAATTTAAATACTACTCCGTACTTTTATCTCAAAATTGTAGGCCAAGTTGGTCTTCTTCTTTACTCCTTTCCATGCTGAACAGCAGAGGACCTACAAAAAGCTGGATGGCTCTGTTCATCTAGATTGGAGGGAATTTTTCTTACTTGGTGAAAAACCTGAAGGATATCGTCCTGCAATCCTCACTGCTGTCTATGTGACGCATGTAAGGCCTCATAGGCCCATTCTCTTCAGTCATCTCTACATCGTTCGATGCTACAAGAAGGGTCTGCCGTGACCCAGGGATCTACACAAATGAAATGGAAAATGTTAGCGGATTTCTTTCTAGTTTTCTCTCTAAGATTGTCACTATCATCACACAGACTTCAGGTCAACAGACAGAAATGAATCTCTCTTTTATTTATCATTACTAAATTTTGACCCCTCGTGGAAAGAAGCCCACTAAGAAATCTTATTCAGGACTCAGATGAACACGGGATGCACGGTGCTCTATGTTGAAATAACTAAGGTTCTTTCTTCATATCTGATCGGAAATGTAACTCTTCACCTTAGTCACTTAATTTGGCCTCTGGATATGAATTTCATGGACAGAATGGTGGAGATTGCAGAATCCAGATTCTTGGAGGAATGGGGACATATCTGGAAGCACATGATTATACATGTGCATTCTTGCTTTGAAAATCTGTGGCATATGTATTACTGTACGCTACCCTGTTTCTTCCGTTTTACTCCTCATGGCAAAATAACATAGCATGAAATGTTGTCATAAATTTTGAAAAATGAGACAAGCACACACACAGACATACACACATAGTCATGGTACCTTGGAGCAGTCCATAGCTTCAGCCCACATGTGACCAGCCGCACACAGCAGCAGAAGAATGGGTACCATGCTGGGGCTGCCTTTCTCCAGGAAAAGGTGAAAGCCAGTGAGACACTAGCAGACTCTGAGCTGATGGCTTTATATTATAGCTCTGTGCTGTTGACGCATTTCCTAACCAACCCGCGATGCACCCTTTGACCTTAACCCTTAGAAGCTTGCTATTGCGAAAGTGTAAGAGAAAGCAAATATTGTTTCACCTCGCCCATGGTGAAATATTCTGTAGAAAGCCCCTAAGGTCATTTGTGCAGGTTGAGTTCAGCCTCATTTATTCCTAACCTCATTAAGATAAGAAAATCTTAAAGTACAGTCACCTCAGCCAAAAGGGATGCACAAGGAAGATGCAGACATCTCAGGTGAGCAGCAGTATTTCATCAAATGAGACCATGAAGGGGAAAAAGGAGTGTGCAAGACAAATTGTGCTTTGAAAAGTTTTTTGTTTTTTGTTTTTTTTTTCCTAAAAAACTGCCAACTTGTGTAAATGGTTCATGGTATTGGAATTCCTGTCTTGGCCCCGGTAACCATGATAGTGTAACTAGCATGCATAAAATATTCTGAGCATGCAAAGTTACTGAAGGTCATTAATCTAGCTTCGTAAGTGGTTATCCCACAAGCCTGGATAATCCGAGGACCTGCCACACCGTTGTATCTCTCCTTGGTACGTCCAGTTTACGCATCATAAAAAGAGCAAAGGTCATTCGAGATTGGGCCATGATATCCTGGGAAGGATTCTAATCTGTGGCCAACAGAAGCAAATAAGCATGCCTGCAAATCCTCTGTGTTTCTGCTGGTGATACTGTCTTTCCTTAGCAAGGTGAAGCCCAAAACAATACAAAAGTTCAAATCCTAACCAATAAATTGGCTGTGCCGAGATCCCCCAGTAGAGGACAGAGAATGCTGACAGGATACAGATTGTACAGCTTGCTCTTGATTCAGTCTGCTTTTGCTTATCAGAATCCTGCATTTAAGCCCAATCCCTCTAAGGTACTAATACACATGCGTGTGCGTCTGTGTGTGTGTGTGTGTGTGTGTGAATGTGTATATTTTCCTGCAGGTGTTCCTTACTCTAATCTCTCTGGATCCATTAGGCTTGATGAAAATCTAACTGATTTTATATCTGCATCTTTTAAACCAAAAATGTTCCAATTTAAAAAAAATTTGCCTCCATAGACTAAGTGTGAAAACCCAACTGAACAAAGTGGTACTTTGGAATTCACATCTTCTTGGTAACACATCAAAACATCTCTCATTTCCAAATTTTATTTGGAATTTGGTGTCACCATTGATTTGTAAGAGTCTAAACCTCATGACCAGAGTTCTGTGTTTCCCAACCTGATGCTGTCTATTTGCTTTTTTATTCTTCAAAATAAGAGGTGCAGTACATATAACAGGTTGATTTTTTTTTTTTTTNTTTGGAAAAGAGGGGTATCCACAACTCTTGGCCACTGGTGGTTACTTTCTGAAGAGTGGAGATATCATGCCTCACTATAGCACCTGGCAGTGAAGAGAGGCTGAGGAAGGATTTATTTTTTTGCAAACTCACATGCATAAGAGACACATTGCAATTCATTTGGGGATGTCATCTTCATGATTGTAACAAATAAGAAAAAATTTCCTCAAGTGAAATTAACACAACTCCTTACCACACACAAGATCCTGGGTCTCTTGAAGATTAAACATTGGGTTTTGAGTACAAAATTGAACTTTTGGTGCTTCGCATGTTCTCAGAAACCTCTCAGAATCATCATGAACACACCTCGGAGTCCCTGAATTAATATCTAAGGTGGCCAAGCTCTTTTAGTTGGATTATGTCTTTGATGGTAGGGAAACTAACACACTAAGGAAATAATCTTCTCTTGGAAAGATGAAGATTTGGAACAAGCTTGTCAAATCAAATGGATCAGATGTTTCATGCATTTGATGAACACAGGAAATAGGTAACACAGTGATGTTGACGTTTCACTGAAATGGCAAAGATGATTTGTGGATGGTTCTCCACCTGCAGCTTTGATAATCCGTGCTGCCTTAGTTGATATACAATGACAGTTGTGAGCGTAGTGAAAAACATGGTCCTTGCACGCTGTGAGGCACAGCACAGGAAGAAGGGTAAATTGGAGGCACTGCTTGGACAGTGGTTTTGACTGGAGGCTGCAAAGCTAACAGAAGTATCATTTGCATAAAATTATGCAAGACTTGGGTTCTCTCATGTAAGAATTTCAAATCTACAAAAAATCAAAATAGAAAACAAAGCAAGCACTAAGAAGTAGGGCGAGAGGTCCTGATTTGGAGGTGGGCAGAAAGCAGGGCAAAAGTGTTGAGAAATGAACAGAGATGAGCACTAACGCTTAGCCAGTGCAAATAAAGACAGTAAATGCCACGTGCTGCAAGCATGGATCTGTCACAATACTAATAATATAAAAGCTTTCTTTTTTTTTCAGTGTACTTGGTACAGGGTCTCACTACACACCTCAGGCTCATAGTGATGCTCCTGTCTCAGCCTCCCCAACGCTGGGATTACAGGCCTGAGACGCCACACCCTGTTTCAGTGGCCCACTCCGTGTGCCAGGATTGCGTGGCATGTGGAGCTGGGAATCGAACCCTGATCCCTGAGCTTGCCTAATCAGGCGCTTAGTCCGCTGAGCTATTTCACCGTCCATGTTCTCACTTTTGACAACACCATTTTAATTGGTTTTCCATAAAAAACCATTTAAATATGAAAATACCATTCATAGGTGAAGTATTCCCCGAGGATGATTTCGTTACATTAAATTGCAAAGTGAAGAATGGGAAGGGATAGAAACAGTGGCGCACCGTTTGCTGTACTTTAAGAAAAAGGAAAGAGACATTGTGGAGAAGGTTGGGGACTTACAGGGTCTCTGCTTAACACACTCTGAAATCAGCTCAGGAATGACTTCTCCTAATTTCTCAGCAATGTACCACCTGGTCACAGCCAACATTGTAAATCCATTGCATGCACCAGCACGTTGTATAAGATTAAAATTTAACTTCACCTGTGTTCCATACATTCCTTGGTCCTCTGAGTAGGTTTTTTCCCCTCTTTTTTTTGTATTTTAAGGAAGGATCTACAGGGTCTCACTACTAGATTGGACTCATAGTGATCCCCCTATTTACAGCCTCCCAAGTGCTGGGATTACAGGCGTGCACCACCACACCCAGTCTCAGTCTCCGTCTCGTTGGGGGCAGGACCAGCACGGCAGGCCCAGGGATTGAACCCCGGTTGCTGTCACTGGCTAAGCAGGTGCCTTAATCCGCTGAGATACTTGGGCAGCTCTTTCTGAGCAGACTTCAAAAAAAACCCAGTGCATTTATTAAAATATCTGAACGTACACCTGATAGAAGTTTACTTACATCATGCTTTTATTTAAATAAAATTAAATCCCCAATGTGTCATTAATCTTGTACTTTTTATTAGATATCTAGAGACTAACACAAAACTTTAATCCCCGGTGTGTTGTTAGTCTTGTACTTTTTATGAAATGAATTATTTTAACATTTGTTAAATTGCCATTAAAATTGCCATTGAAAAATTATTTTGAGGTATGTTAAATTATGCTCGTAAAACTGCATTCATGATTTTAGGGAAGGGTCTACAGGGTCTACAGGGCCTCACTACTAGATGGGACTCATAGTGATCTGCCTGTTTGCAGCCTCCCAAGAGCTGGGATTACAGGCATACGCCACCATGCCCAGTCTCACTCACTGTCTCAGTGTGCCTCGGGGGTGTACTGTAAATATATATATATATATATATATATATATATATATATATTTAATTTTAAAGAAAAGAAAGACCTCTCCCTTCCCCTCTTGGTTTTTTGCCACTGTCACGAAGCTTGCTCTCTGCCATGGGCTGCTGCACCCTGGAGCCAGCTGAGTATGGGGTGACAAGTTCGTACACACATACGTGCAAGTGTCATTTTAGGAAAATCAAAGGGAAAAGCCTGCCTGAGAAACAGGAGATTAAAATGAGCAGTAATTATATGGGAAGTGATGTCGTTATCAGTAAAAATTAATGCAGGGACAGTGGACTGACATCTTCAAAGGCCTGACAGAACGTGAATAGTAGAGGGAAACTCTGTCCAGAGAACGTATGATTGAAATGAGACGCAAAGGAAGGGCACCTTGAGACGCGCCGCAATGGGGAGATGCCTGTACTCTTCCGTCTGATGGAAAGAAAAAGAAAAAAAAAAAAAACCTCACAGAAAGCAGTAGGATCTCTACAACCTACGTAGTGAGACCCTGCACAGAAANAAAGAAAAAGAAAAAGAAAAAAACCAAAAAAACTTCCATCTGATGGGAGGATCACTACAAAAGATATTCCACCAAGACGAAAACTGACTCAGGAGAAAGTAGATGTGCGTTATGATAACCTTTCAGAAATTACTAAATGCAGCAATAATCTAAAAGAACTGTAGGTTATTCTTTCTTTCCAGCAATGTTAGTCTACGCATTGCTTATGTCTGTTTTGCTACTTAGCTTAGAATTTCAATCCATAATTTTCCTCCTTATATGAGGCCCTTTGTACAACTCTCAGTATTGGCAGCAATGGAGGTTTAAATGTACTATTATAGCACTTGACAGGAGTTAAGAAAGATATCCAGAGACTAATACAAAAGTTAAAAAAAAAAGAAACAATAAAAGCGATAGTATAAAATTTCTTTTTTTTCCCTAGTGTAAAATTTCAAGACAAATTATAGGAAAAAAACAATAGTCAGTACATTGCAAATTGTTATCATCAAAATACTTGCTCATATTGCACGATACATGCATGAAAAATTGATCAAACAATATATGCATAAACTTTTAAATGAACGAGTAGCAGTTGTATAAATACCTTAACTAATGCATATATATATATACATATTTTTTTTTACCCCCACATTTCTTTTCTCCTTTTCTGCATTCCAGTTTCTATTTCTTTTTGGGAAGTTTGACTGCATTGCACAATATCTATTGTACTTTTTGGATACTATTTACTCATTCAGATTTGTACATTAGAGAGACAACACCATTTGAAACCACACTTATAAGTAGCATAAATCCACTTCCCCATAAATGTCTCGGGATTATCTTTATTTATAGGTGAGTAATATCTCATTTTATAAACATAGCCCATATTCATTGTCCATTCCTTGTCTCAGGTGCATTTTGGTTGTTTCCAAGTTAGAACCGTGACAGATTGCACTGAGATAAACATGAGTGCCGTATATTGATGATTTTAATTCAAATGGGAAAACAACCAGAAGGTGCATTGCTGGGTAAAATGGGAAATCTAATCCTACATTTCTGAGGAATATTTGTACCATTTTTAGGAGTGTTTCACTCAGCTACACTCCACCTCCGGGGGAGAAGGGTTTCATTTCCTCTGCAGCCCGTCCCATATCTATTATTGGCGGATTTCTTGGTAATAACCATTCTATCTGCCGTGAGATGGAATCTCAGCATTCTTTGAATCTTCACCTGTCTTATAAATACTGATTTTAAACATTTTTTCAAATATTTATTTTCCATTTGTATTTCTTCATCTGAGAACTGCATATTTACTCAGATGCCCATTTTTGGAATGGGTCTTTAAATTTGGGGGGTAATTTTTCTTCATGTCTTTGTAAGTTCTTGATAAAAGTTCTTTGTCCAAGGCCATTTAGCTATTTTTTTCCCAGTGTGTGGGTTGTGTTTCTACTCTGTTCATTTCTTTTGATGTGCATTTTTAAAAATGTATTTAGCACGTGGTCTGCAGAATATCACTACACAGATCAGAGTCATAGTGATCTTCCTTTTTTTCAGCCTCCCAGGCTCTGGGATTACAGGTGTGCACTGCCACGCCCAGTTTCAGGGCTGGGAAGGCATGTGGTACTGGGCATTGATCCTGGGTCTTTGTGCTTCTGCCAAGCTATATCCACATCTTGCAAAAGATTTTAATAAGATGAAATACCAGCTGTCGATTCTTTGAAGTATTCCTATGTGGTCTGAGTTCTGTTCATGAAGTCTCAGCCTAGACTGACGGCCTCAAGATTTCTACCTACTTTCTCTTCCATTATACTGAGTGTTGCTGTTCATCTAGATTTTTGATTCATTTTCTTTTGTTCAGTACATAGTGATACACATTGCGTCACTTGAGTCTTTACTACAAAGAGTGGCAATTTGTTCAACACTGATTACTGAAGGGACCATTTTCTTCTAGATGGCACGTTTATTTCTGTAGTCAAAAGACTTTACCCACATCAAGTCTGTGTGGGGAAAAGTGTTTGCAGTTGTGTCTGTATCTTCTAATCTGTTCCACTAGTCTTCATGTCTGTTTTTTTATTTTTATTTTTTGCAAGTGCCACGCTGATTTTGTCACAGTAGTTTTGCACTATAGTTTCTTATTCCTTTTATTTTCTTTTTCTTTTTCAGGCTATGTGTCTCACTAGGTAGTTCACGCTTCTGTTGAACTCACAAAGATCCTCCTGCCTCAGCCTTCCAAGTGAAGTACATGTTGAGTTGGCCCCAGACCGAGCTGGCCCCTAAGACCAGGTGTGTTGGTGCACAGCTGTGGTGCTAGCACTGGGGAGGCTGAGGCAGGAGGATCACTAGGAGTCTGAGCTGCATAGTGAGACCCTGTACCACACATGTAGAGAAAGAAAGAAAGGGAGGAATAAAGAAAGAAAGAGGAGGAGGAGGAAAAAGAGACGAGGAGGAGGAGGAAGAAAAAGAAGAGGAAGAAGAAGAAGAAAAAGAAGAGGAAGAAGAAGAAGAAGAAGAAGAAGGAGGAGGAGGAGGAGGAGGAGGAGGAGGAGGA